>MU227052.1:729333-745101 GCA_018584345.1 Thuja plicata
AATGACACTTTCACATTTTTATTTGCCCTTAGGCATTACATTTGATTCTATTACATAGAATATAAAATCAAAACATATGGATTAACATATTACATTTAAAATATCCCTCAGGATCTCCTGCAATGTTTTGATGTCTAGGTGCTCCTGCACCAGTAACACCATGAACTTTTAGGATATTTGAGGTAATCCTTGATGCCTTCCTTTTGTTGTCAGCACTGTATAAGACATAATCAACTTGATTTTTCTTTTCTCTGTAACTACCCCATCTAGGTTCATTGGGATGCTTGGGTGCAGATAGGAGGACTTGTGCATAACCTTCCAAAACATGTTCTTAAACTTCATAACCAAGAGGGTGAATCCATTTTGGTCTAGGCTCAATTGCCTCCGTACAAGTACAATCAGTCTCCACCATGAAGCATATGGTGTCTTTGTACTTCTCAACTATTTTCTCAGGTATCTTGAACCTCTTCTACATCTTGATCCTGAAAGTTTTGATATCCATGTCCATATAATCTTTTGCACTACTCTCTGATGTAGCTTTTAGTGATATCTGAGACAAAGTAGGCTTACTCCTATCTAGGTAAAGATTTGCAACTTTACCAATAATGTGGAAGTACAAATAGATGATCAAAGAGCCAAACCTGAATATATTTCTCTTGTCATGCTTAATGGCTTTGATATTCTCTATCATTTGTGCACGCAATAATTCACAGAGATTGTACTGAGTGTTATTTCTTACTATCCTTATTGCTGCTAGAACTGTTGCTATAGACACACTATTCAATCTTCTTGTTTTCTTAAACTTGTATCCAAGTATCATAGTGAGTAGTTTAATGCCATTCTCCTTAATGGGATCATCAGTCATGTCGCGCCTATCACTTCTAGATAAGAAGACTTGTTCAACCTGCTTCTTAACATCCTTGCCAATAGGAAGAGCTGGTCTAGTCTTAGGAAGTCCAGTCATCTCATAAATTAGATCTACAGTGATGTGGACAGGAACCTCAACAATCCAATATAGGTCATTATGTATCTTGCTTAGTAATATCTTAACCCATTCTGGCTCATAGAACTCGTGCACGTTTGAATACTCAAAGATAGGGTTATCAGTGAGATGCGCATATTCATCCTTGAATGAATAGTTTGGTTTCATCATAGAACCCATGAGAGATGCAATATTGTTGTCTCCAACTATTTCCTTCTTGCAATAAACATATGTGCAGATGTCTTCTACATGTAGGACTCCAAGCGGAGTCCTAGAGAATGCTCCTTTGAAATCATCTAGTATAGACTTGAATGGATGCTTCTTAAAGACAAATCTCTTCCTTTCAGCAATGTTGAATATAACAGGGGTTTCCATACTTATTTGCAACTTGGTTAAGTAGGGTTTCACGATGATTATGAAATGATACGACTGCTAGGGTTCCATTCCATTCATTAATCTATTCACAAACCAACTAATACTTTAAGTTGTAGTTCTTTGATGCTCAATGCTTATCTACTCTTTGAATGCTTCAATCTCTAATGCAAAGTGAGGTTTTTAAGATCTTTTGCCAATTTATATAAAGATTAATTGCATTTAATGCTCATTGTCATAAAGTGGTTTACAGAGAGAATTTCAAACTTTGTTCTGAATGAAGTAAACGCAATGCGTGAATGCATACAACCTTAATTCATGATCACATGCATGAATCCATAGGTGCATACTCAGAGGTGAGTATACTAGCCACGCAAGGGTTCAGAGCTAGAATAGCTCCCCCTAAGACCATGAGGGTCAACTATCCAAAATTAGAAGGTGCGCCCATTGAGGATGCATCTACTACCTTATTCTCTTCATTATCCTTCTTTACTTCGACCCATATTTTATCTGAGTTAGCTTTAGCTTCCACAAAATTTACTTCTCCTGATTCTTCAAATAAAGACTTCTTAGGATTCTCTTGTCCTTTTCTTCTTGATCTACAAGACCTTGAGATGTGTCCAACCTTTCAACACGAGTGACAAATGATAGGAGGTCTGATGTTGTTATTCATCATGTTGTGTTGCTTGGCTGTGTGTCCATTGTAATTACATATCGGAAATGTAATGTTCTGCAAGTTTATTTGAGGTTAATTTCTCTAATTGAATTGAGTTTGATTCCTTTGGTTCAATTGTGGCTGATTTATTTGATTTTTTTTGCAATGAATAGCCCTACGACCAAACTTATTGCAAGAGTAACACTAACCATTGAAGGGTCTTACATTCTTACAATCTCTTTACAAGTGTCCATGCTTGTGATAGGCATAGCAAGAATGGTTGACTGCCTTGTGCTTATCTTTTGGTGGTTTTGATTTGGTCTCTTCATGATTCTCGATTTTCTGTTCTTCTGAAGATTCTTTTTGAGCTTTCTTTCTTTCTTGTAATGAGTTGATCTCAATTTGAGCTAGACTGTATCCCATACCAGTGGTATCACCTTTTATTTTTTGTGCATAAAGCTATGATTGAATTAGATCAAAACTTGTGTGTAGTTTGTCAATCTTGTCTTTTGCTCCTGATAATTCAGATTCAATCTTATTCTTGATGTTTTCCAATTCCAAGATTTTCATATTGGCTTGCATGAGTTCTTCATCTAACTGTTTATTTTCTTTGTTCTTCTCTTCAATAGTTGTTAGGCTATCAGTTAATTGATCATTCAATTCTTCTATCTTATCCTTTAAAGATAAGTTTTCTTCATTCAGTTTCTTGACCATTTTCCCCAAATCATTTGTATATCAATCTTTCAAATCTTTTCTTAGTTTCTTGATAAGCATATGTGAGCCATCAACTTTTAGCTTAAGTTCCTCATTTTCTTTCTCAGATCTGTCTAGATCTTCAAGGGCTACTTCAAGGTTATTTTTTAGATGTTTGACTTCTGCTGAATCCATGATCTCCTCAAGTGGTTAAAATTTTCTTTCAGAGGACCAGAGCTCTAATACCAATTGTTGGAAACACTGAGGGGGGGTGAATCAGTGTTTAGCTATTTATTCAATTTCAACAAATTTAACATAAAATAATTATATATCACTTGAAGCTTAGCACAAGATCACATAACACATAATATGATTACGGGGAAACCTTGATTAGAGGAAAAACCTGGTGGGAATTAGTACCCACAAATATTGCACTAGTATAATGAACCTGTTAAATTTCCTTTGCCCAATTAGGAGCAGTCTTTACAATGCAAGTACAATGACCTGGTTAAAGGCCTAACCCTATTAGGGGTGAGGAATCACTTTCCAAGAGCTCACTGCTCAATGAGAAAGAATGCTACAACCTCCTAAGAATAGATATGCACTATATCCAAAAGTGAACTGCTGTATATGACACAGATGTCTGATCAGTTCTAGTTATGTGCTTATACTCTTATCTTCTTTAAGGGCTCTATGTCATGCTGACATCTTTAAATTTCTCACCTCTACTTATTTTTTGACACTTACAATATATCTTTACATTGCATATATATGTTTATGCCTGAATAGACATGACTATAAACAAGACCTTAGTCGGCCCAAAAACAACATACACAACGCTTCCAAACAAATTGGCTTAAGCATGTTTACAGTAATGTTTAATACATGGTTACAAACTTATTACAATATGCGCTTAGCCTTTACATGACAAAAAGATTACACACTAATCAAAGTCCTAAAGTCGGCTCCATACTCTATACTTTGAACTGTTAATGTACTTGTTCTTCCTGTAACTTGTCTGTACTGATATTCTGTACTGTGTGTGTATAGGGTAAGCATAAAAACATATCGTAGAGCTTAGTTCTAAATGTTCATATCCTAATGTGATCGCATGCACGTGCGTTGATGCTCTGATTGACTGCAAGTCACTATTCTATTATGTCTTCTACACTTAGTCAATTTTCACTTCGTAGTTTACTGTCAAAACTTCATATGACTTTGTTTCCATAATGACAACACAAAATAATCCATATACTCCCTAGGAGTCAACTTGCCAATAGGAACTGGTAGGAAAAGAAAAGGTAATCTATTTTATCTTGATATCAATGAAAGTTCATGTTTTATTGAACAATTAGAAGAAATTTGGTTATGGAATAAAAGGTTGTGTCATGTGAATTTTGACAACCTAATCAACATAAGTAAGAATAGAAGAGTAATATTTATTTATGTTCTGAAGAAACCTGAACTAGAAATATGCAAACAATGTCAAATTGCGAAGATGGGCAAAACAAGCTTCAAGAGAAAGAAATACAATATAGAAGAAGTCTTGGAATTGGTACATACTGACTTATGTGGACCAATTGGAACAAGTTCCATATGTTAGAAGTACTTCATTCAATTTTTTGATGATCATTCTAGAATGATGAGTGTTATGTTTCTCAAAGAAAAATCAAAAGTTCAAATGGTACCTAGCCAGAGTTGAAAAACAAACAGGAAAGAAACTTAAATGTCTAAGATCTGGCAGAGGAGGAGAATTCATTTCTAATGAATTCAATGAATTCTACAATGAAAGAGGAATCAAAAGACAAGTATATGCCCTAGGTACACCACAGCAGAATGGTATTGAAATAAGAAGGAACAGGTCCATTATGGATTATGCAAGAACCTTGATGATTGAAAAGGATGTTGCTACCAAATACTAGAAGGAAGCCATTAGCACTGCAATTCACACCTTGAACTGAGTTCAACTAAAGAAATGTACTAATAAGATACCTTTTAAATTATGGTATGGCTATAAACCTAATGTTCTCTATTTCAAAGTATTTGGAAGTAAATGCTACATCTTGAAGGAAAGAAGAAATGGAAAATTTGATGTAAAAGGTGATGAAGGTATATTCCTAGGCCACTCCAACAAGAGAAAACCATATAAATGTTTAAAACTTACCACTCATAAAGTCATAGAAAGTGTTCATGTAAAGGTCGATGAGTTTGCAAAGAGAAATGAAGAATAGAGCAGTAAATATTCTAAAGACTATAGAAACTTTGTGTATTATGAACTTGATACTACACCTAAGACATAGGAAATGGTGATTGGACAACAATCATGTCAACCACTAAATTCATCAGCACAAACCATGTTGAAATCAGTGCAACCAGTGATGCTAACTGAAGAAACTAAGTCACAAACAGAGGGAACCGAGTCTCAGACTGAAGAAATCAATTCACAGACAGAGGCACCTGAGTCACAGATAGAGGTACCTGAGTCACAGACAGATACACCCAAATCTCAGACAGTGGAACCCGAGTATCAGACAAAAGAATAGGATAGAATATTTGAGCATGGTGAACATAGTGGAGAAAGCCCAAAATCAAAGAGGAAGGATCTTGTACTTGAAAAATATGTTAGAAGGCATCATGCACCTAAAAAAATAATTGGAGATCAGACAAAAGGTATAATGACAAGGAACAAAATAAAAGGTACATGTTTACTTAGTGAAATTGAACCTAGAACTGTTAAAGATGTATTGAATGATGAGAATTGGATTAAAGAAATGAATGAAGAAATTGAGCACATAGAAAAGAACAAAACCTAGACTCTTGTACCTAGACCAAAAGACAAGAATGTGATTGGTACTAAGTGGGTTTTCAGAAACAAGATGAATGAGAGAGGTGAAGTTTCCAGAAACAAGGCTAGATTAGTATGTAAGGGATATGCTCAAGAAGAAGGTATTGACTATGGAGAAACTTTTTCTCCTATGGAAAGACTTGAAGGAGTCAGATCTCTTTTAGCATATGCTGCACATAAAGGATTCAAGGTATATCAGATGGATGTAAAAGCTACATTCTTGAATGGAATTCTAGAAGAGGAAGTCTATATTGAGAAACCTAAAGGATTTGTATATCCTAACAAAAGGAATATGGTTTGCAAACTACATAAAGCATTATATGGACTAAAGCAAGCTCTGAGAGCCTGGTATGAAAGACTGCATGGTTACTTGATAAGTATTGGATTTCAGAGAACTAATGATAACAGTAGTTTGTACATCAAATAAGGACCTCATAACAAGATACCATTGGCAAAAACATTTTTTGATGACATATTGTTTACTAGATATGATGACTTATGCAGAGCATTCTCAGAAGCTATGAGTAAGGAATTTGAGATGTTTATGTTTGGTGAAATCAAATTCTTTGTTGGCTTACAAGTTTATCAGATGAAGGATGGTATCTATATTACTCAGTATAAATACATAAAAGAGATACTAAAGAAATTTTGGATGGAAGATTCTAGACCAGTTGGAACACCCATGCCTACTAGACATAAGCTATCTAACAATGATTATTCAAAGGAGGTAAATCAGACTACATACAGATCCATGATTGGTAAACTTCAATATGTTGTTCACACTAGACCTAATATTACATTAGCAGTTGGTATTGTTGCAAGGTTTTCAGCCAATCCTAGAGAGAATCATTTTATGGCTATCAAAAGGATTCTGAGATATCTTAAGGGTACTGAAGATTATGGATTATGGTATAAGAAAGGAGGAAACTTTTATTTGAAGACTTTTACTGATGTTGATTGGGCAGGAAGTGTAGATGAAAAAAAAAGCACAAGTAGTGGAGCACTATTTCTTGGAAAGAGGTTAGTCTCCTAGAAAAGAAAGAAACAAAATTGCATTTCTCAATCTACAGCAAAAGCAGAATATGTTGCTACAGTAGTGAATTGTTCAAACATCATATGGTTCAAATAGTTGTTGTCAGGTATGAAGGTGGAAATAAAAGAACCTATCATTATCTTTTGCGACAACACTAGTGCCATTAACATCTCTAAGAACCCTTTGATGCATACTAAGGCTAAACATATTGCAATAAAGTATCATTTCTTGAGGGAATTGGTTCAGGACAAGGAAGTAAGATTGGAATATGTGAATACTAAAGAACAAATTGCAAACATATTCACAAAACTGTGACCTAAGGATGCATTTTTGTATCTAAGAGGAAAGCTAGGGGTGATTCCCCTAACTGAGGCTCACTAAAACATAGTTTAGTGATGCATCAACCGAGCTGTAGAATAGACTTAACATGTTGATGCAGATATTTAGAGCTTATTGCATATGAATCAGTACAGACAGGTACATTACAATTTCATTGGATATGTCAGTTTGTGTCTTTGGCATTGGTTGTAAAAGAGGGAGAGATTACTGTATGTCATATTGATCAGTGAAAGAGGAAGAGATTACTGATGGGGAGATTGATGACAAAGGGAGAAATTTATCAGAAACATAGATTAATATAAGAGGGAGAAATCTGTATTTCAATGATTGAGGGAGTATTGGATGAGAATCAGAATGAAGCTAATGACATTAATAAAATTTCATTCTTATGTATGATGCTCTATAACTCTTTATATTATGACATGTTGTGTTTCCATCAATGCCAAAGAGGGAGATTATTGATGACAATTATTTAATTGTGTATTGTCATTGATGTTTACACAAGTATAGTGAAGTTTACACAAATGTCTAATCCTATCTGAGCACAGTCAGTGTCTTTCAAGCTCTCTCAGGCATTGAAGATGACCAAAATTATTTTTAGTTCTAACTGAGTTCACTCAGGCATTATAGTGTTGGTCGGGCATTGAAGGATTTCAGTGTTGACCGAGTAAAATTGTGTGTCAGCCGACTAATATTGGTTTATATTTTGTGGATAATTGGCTATATGCAGCCAACAGACATGAGTTTTATTATTTATTTGAAAGGATGTCAATACCGACTTGACAAGGCTTATCATATATATATATATAAGGTCAAGTTTTTATTGAATAGTGTGGTGATGTGGAATTGCATGTGAAGTGTGATATGAAGAGTGAAGGCGAAATCAGATGGGATTCTGATTGGGGACAGAACATAAAGGACTGCAACAAAATATCCAATCAGTAAGGGTCAAGTATTTAATCTAGAATAGAGATATGAATCAGCAAAGATAGTTGCCTATCAAAAGAGGTCAATCCATTGTTACTCTCTAATAATTGTATAAGTGATCAAAATCTCTTAACAGAGTAGACTTAACAGTCTTTTGCAAATCCTCTCACAAGGTGACATTTCTACATTGAAGTGTTTGAAGACCTCTCACAAGGCCACTCCTTATAGGGTGATCACATCCTCTAATAGGGTCACACCTAAAAGTGTGTTATTGTAACCTTTAACAGGGTTGGCTCCTAATAGGTCTCACTTTAGAAGAGTGAAAAATAGTGACTAGTTACTATTGGTGGTTTTTCCCATATTGGGTTTCCATGTTAAATCTTGGTGTTATCTATGTCCATTTCATTTTCTTTATGGTTTATCTTTCTACAATTAATTACTAAAGATAATCACAGTTAATATCTTAATATTTTGTATGTTAACCGAGTGACAGTGAAATATCTATATTAACCGAGCAACATTGTTAAATTTGTTTAAGACATCTAAGGGACTTGGATTTTTTTTTGTGATAACTGATTCACCCCTCCTCTCTCAGTTACTCAACTCATTTCCAACACAAGAGTCAAAGCCAATAAAAAAATAAGAAGACAGAGAAGAGGTTCAACATAAGATTTGAGAAAAATGGATGATTAGTTTGATAGATTGTGGGAACTTCTCAGGCTTCCAAGAATAATCATTAGCATGATGTGAATATCTCTCCTATCAAAAATCTCATCTTGTCAATGCCCCATTATTTTACTCACATTAAGTTTCCTCTTAGGAAGCATGTTAAAGAGAAAAAAACACATCTTGTTGGGTCTCTTTGGTAATTGAGAGGATTGGTGATCAGTTTGATAGATTAAAGGAGCTTCTCCGGCTTCCAAGAGTTATCATTAGCACGATGTGAAGATATCTCCTATCAAAAATCTTGTCTTGTAAATGCCCCATTCTTTTCATCAAATCAAGTTGTGTCTTAGGAAGCATGTCAAAGAGCTTAAAATAAATCTTGTTGGGTCTCTTTGAGTTACCAATACTTGTAGTATATAATTGGGTTATGTATATATTATAGTTTTAAACTATACTTCATATTCTCACATATGCAACTTGAACTTAAAATCATATTATGATTAGAGAGTTGACAGCTCACCCTACCCTTTTGTGACTTACTGAGAGGTGCATAAATTAAGGCAATGCCTCCCACCTTATAAATTGCTTGAATCATTTTTTATGAAATTGATTTTATATTGAACTATTCTTTTTATATCTCTTGACACCTTCACATGTTGAGTTCTTTCTTATGCTTGTGGAATCTCCTAGATGTTCAATTATGGACCTGTGAAGTAGAAACAAAATAACTCTTGATTTTAATGAATAAATTGTAAATTTGTCCTAGAAAAGCATAATTTAATAGAAGACAATGCTCTAGAAGAAGTTAAAAGATTGTCTAAGTGCACATAAATAGAAGCTCTGAGAAATAACCATAGCTATAGCTTCAAGAGCATGCCATAAAGGTGAACTTAAAAGGAAATGAATATTGATATAGATTTCAAGTTCTTAAATCTACTGAGAAATATTTAGAGGAAATGAAACTTGAAATTGAGACAATACCAAGAAGTTGACCCATGGACAAAATAAATTAAACAATGGCAGAAAGAAGTACAATCAATTCTTGATTCACCAATTGAAGATTTTATTAAATTTGAAAACAAATTTTCATAAGGCAAGGTTTTAGTAAAACAATTGTTTGATTCACAAGTAGGGGATGAGAGGTGTCTTAAGAGATGAGAAAAGAAGTATGATTCCTTCATACATAGTTAATATAGGGTTCTAGACTTCTAATTTTACTAATGTGGCTACAACATATCATGGAATAATGTTGCCTAAGAAAAAGGTTTTTAAATTTGTTATGATAGAGGTTAAATTTAGAAAACATTATCATGATATTGAATAGGTAGGTCCCCCTAGGTTAGTATGCATGACCTCTTATATGAATCTTTCCATAACTTATCAAATCATGAGAAGTTCATCTCATTACACACCTTTCAAGAAGGAAAAATCCAGCTGATAGATCACAAAAATTAGGCCCTATGTTAATATATATAAGAGTTTGGACTAACTTAAAAAATCTCCCATGTGATGTGTGTTGGGCTATTTCAAATGATAAAAAATCTCCCATTGAACCTAATGTTAAAGATGATTTGTGCATTCCCACAAATTTAATTTTACTAAAAGATATGTTTGATAATTTTATGCCATATTTCACAAGTATCTGGCCAGAGATAGGAATTGAGGAAACCAAAGAATTCAATTTAGAGTGTAAGGTTGTGGATGATAATAAGGAACCTGAAACTAATGGAAAATAAGCATTCAAGGCCAATGTGTGTGGATGATCTTCTTTCTATGTAATGAAGGCATCACAGTTTGTATTGTTATTTTCTATCTTTTTTTCTAGTACTGGATTACATGATCCAAGACTTGTATAGAAGAATTGAATGAGCTTGGTTTTGAAAAGAGGCCAAGAATTTGTATAATATTCAGTTACTCTTCAAACTTGTCTGGCGACAATCAATAGAACATATACAAGAGGTGGTTTCCTATAATTCTATGCTACGTTAGAAGTTTGCGATAAATATATAGATTGATAGGTTGTTTGTATCTTCTTAACTGGTGCATTGGACCATGAAGCTTCTTGGGATTGCAACAAAATGTTTGATTTTGCAACACCTGTGAATATAAATAGAAAGATCTTACTATTCATGCATAGATTTCTTGGTCATAGGCATTATACACTTGTCCAATTATCAACATCATGATCACATGAAAGTATTTCTCTTCTTTAGTTAGGGTCATTGATTTCTTGAGGAATGATAATGATGAATTTTCAATTTCAAATCCTCAAAAATGTCATTTGACGAGATTATCCTTTACAATATGCAACCCCGATTTTAAAAACTTTAGTATGCAGCCCTGATTTTATTTTTTGAATGGTTTTTAAGTTTGAATGAAAATGTAATTCTCTCTTAACTTCATTTCCTGGTTGTACCATACTCATTACCTACCTTAAGATTACCCTCTCAACAATAGAGGCTGTCTATATAGTAATAGTCGTTTATATTGTCTTATCATAGATATGCAAGTAAAATTATGAATGCAGGCATTCAAGTGGTGTAGGTAATGTTGGAAATATATTACATGCAAGGCAACTAAGAGGGGTGGGGGTGAATCAGGAACCAATAAAACTTATTCTTCGATAACCTCAATTAGATTATCTAATCAGATTGCATGCATAGAAAATAAATAATCATTCATAACACATGACACAGTATTTGGTTACCCAGAAACCTTCCAAATAGAAAGTAAAAATGGGGTGGGGATGGTACCCACAAGATTTAGTACTGTAGTATAAATTTATCCTGTTAGAGCTTACATTGACCACTTCTGATGGTCTTGCCTGTTAGGAGAAATAAGGACTGTTAGGTCCACCTTGTGAAAGGATTTTATACAATACAATAAAGTAATGCAAGTATGTTAGGATATTTACAAAGGACTCTTAGGTCCACCTTGTTAGACAATTTTTATGATCCACCTATTAGAATGACTCAGTAGATGATCTGCTTGTGCAACTCTAATTTTTTGAATAATATCCTTTGATTTATAACTAATCACCTGACTGTGATGGATGATTCTCTATTGTACTTTTATACTTCTACAATCTTCTAATCAATATGCCACTTCATATTTGCATATACACTTGTTTACACACATCTTTTTTGGATAAACAAAATGTCTTACATATATATCTTATCCAAATAAATAACATCATAAGTCAGCTTCCATTAGACATAATAATATCAAACAATATATGCAAAGTCAGCCCAATACTGTCACTCAGGTCCAAAATTCTACTTAGGTGATAAACTGATACTCAGGCAATATGTTGATCACTCAGGTCACACTGATCACTCGGGTGATGCTAGTTACTCAGGCAATAATGATTACTCGGGCGATACTGATCACTCAGCAAATACTGATCACTCGGGCAATACTGGATGACTAAGTGTTTTGACACTAATTGAAAACAATTCTTGCCATAAGGTCTACAATCTCCCCCTTTAGCATTAGTGACAAAAACACTTATCATTGAACTCTAAATCTGATATGTAAAAACTCCCCCTTACCATCTACTCAGGTTTTGACACCTCCTCAGCTACTCGGGTCCAACTGACTATGTTTTTTTTTCAAAATTGTTTATGTAATGTATATCTTATTCTCTACTCAACTCTACGTGTATTTACTCAATGTATATGCAATGAATTTTCCCCCTTGTTTTTGACAAAAATGCCAAAAGATACAACTACAAGGTTATTCCAAACTAGGATAGGAAATCAAAATGTACCTTCAAAATTTGAGATAGAGTGTTGTCCCAATTGTCCTGTAGCACTTTCATGATGTGCAATTCTATTTGTAGCACGGCTGACACCTCTATCATAAGTTCTGCAATTGAGAAATTATTGTCATGAATGAGTGTCTTGGTGGTGTAGGAGCACCTAGGTGGGCTAGTTGATACAATGTAACCTATGTCTTCTTCTATTTTTTGGCTTGTAGTGGTTCTAGCTAGACCACTAGGTATAAAGGGACTAAGAGTCCTAGTTTATAGAGTGCTAAGTAGGAGGATGTGTCTTGTTAGGTCCTTAGAGACCTTTGTGTCCATTTAGGTCCAATTAGGGGTTTTTGGTATTTCATGAACAAATGAGTCAAAGGAGAGGCTAGATGTCCTATTTTATGTTATTTTATCCTAATTAGTGGTTTGGACAACTTTGGACAAGGTTAGAACAAGTTTAGATAGCATATCCAAAAAGTTGCAAAAGTTGTCAATGTTGTCATTGACAACATTTATGAAAAGAATGAAATTTTGAGGAGTTTAGTTCCCTAACTATCTAAAATATGTTTTCTAGTGTTTTTTTCAACTATATAAGACCAACCTCAAGCTTTTTGCAGTGTTGGCAAGTTGGAGTGATTTTGTGTACGGACTGTGTAATACAATAACAGTGATTGTTTGTGTGTTTTGAAGTGATTGGGTGGTTTAACGGATTGTAATCATTTCTGTAAGTTTTGTTTAGTTTAATTTAGGTTGTTTCAAGACCTCTTGTGGTGTTAGATTGTTTGATTCAATTGTTTTATTTTCTTATACAAAAATCTTTTAAGTTTGGCCCAATCGCTGGTTTGAATTGGGCATTGTCTGCAAATGGGGTCATAACTCCATTTTCCACCATGGCACTTCCACGTGATCTTGAATTATGGTGGCTAAATTCATGTACATTGTGTATAGTGAAGGAGGGGCCTAGGAAGTTATGGAAGCCAATTTTAAAGTGATACCCTAGGCGAGCCAGAGTGGCATGGCTAGGGATCACTAGTGATTGCAGACCTTGCTAGAGGGATTGAAAGAATTCATAACTTCAATTAGTGAATGTGGGAAGGTAGGAGAGATAGTGAAGGATCCTCATCTCAGAGGATAATTTTGGAGGATTTTTTTTGTTAGCCAAGAAGATCCATTTCTTGTGCAGACAGTGACAAAGACCTAAAACCTTGAATTTTAGGCATGAATGTAGGACGTACTATACGGACACCTTTAAGAGCCAAGACCTAGAAAATACTTAGGTTATTGATAAAGGGTATCAGAATATGAATTTTATTTTCATACTTGTTTGGAGGTTTTAAGATTTATTGCAGAGAAAGAGCCTAATTAGGCCTAAAGCTAATAGCCCTCTTTTGGGTAAATTTGACTTGGAACTTGGAACTCATTTAGGGTTTCTCTTCCAAAGAAGGTTGTGGACATTTTAATTGGTCCACTTAACAACCTCAGAGACTACCTTTCTATTTGGGAATGTTTGGGATCCATTTGGATCAAATTGTACAGATGGGGCAAGAAGGACCAATTTGGGTCTAGGAGAGAGCATGAAGAGTTTGGATTCTACCTTGTTGGTGTTCACTAGTTGAAAGTGTTAGGTTCATATGAGAAGAAACCTAAGGAGCCTAGGGTTAGTGAAAGAACCCTAGTAGGTTAGGAGATTGACTTAGGAGACCCTAGAATAAGCTAGGAGGAGCAAGACTAGTGTTACATCACTTGGCATGTGTGATGTGTTTCTGCATTACATCCATGTGTGGTAGGAGTTGGCTCTAGATGGATGTAAGAGACTCTCTAGTACTTACTTCTTCTCTTAGTAACTCAGCCTATAGATTAGTCAGCTATTTGATCTTCAAAAAGTGTGTTTAGCTTGTGCTCATATCAAGTGCCAAATGCTTTGCACTTTCCTTCAGATCTGCATCAATCTTTACTAACTTATTCTTTATCTCCACAGTAAAGTTATAAGTATCACTCAACTTTACAAATAATGCTACTGCATTGTTCATGGTGGTTTCTAGAGTGCTAATAACATTTTTTAGCTACATCTAGTCAATTGCAATCTTCTTTGCAACATTCTCTAGAACCTTGTTTTCAAACTTTCTTTCCGCTTTCTCAAGTAGTTTCTCTTAACCATTTAAGTTTGTATTAAACTTATGGACTATGTTAAAAATCTGGTCCATAATAGATTCATTCTCATTGAATTCAATTTGTAGTGCATCTTGGAATATGCCTTTTATATCTTCAAGCACTATGTTCCTATTTTTCTCTTCTCGGAGCTCCTTTTGGATTTATTTTTTCTTCCATAGCTCTCCAAGTATATCCATTTTCTCTATGGACAAGTTGGAAAGATCCCAATTTGGAATCACAATGTCTTCTTCAAGATCAATCTCATCATTATTCACTTCCTTCTCCTTACCTTTGATCTTGGGATTAGGTGAAGGAACAATTTCCTTACCTTTTCCATCCTCATCTTGTACCTCAGTATTCAATTAAAGTAGGTCATTGACCATGACTGTACAAATTGTTGAATCAAGGTTAACTTAAGAATCAATACTAACTAAAGAAACATTTACTTTGTCCATCTGTGACTCAGTTATGCTTGGCCTAGTAGTTGTATGCACCCTAAAATGGTCGCCTAGACTTTGGGCCCCATTTATCATTTTTATCATTTTATCAAATTCTTGAATCAATGCTTTGCAATATTTTCAATTGAAATCAATTTCTTTAATCAAATTGTAATTAATTCAATTATTTCAATATTTCCTAAGGTTTGATCATTTTTATTTAATTAAAATATTTAATCTCCTTTTTAATTAAATAAAATTCATCTTATTTAATTAAAAGATTTAATCTCCCTTTTAATTAAATTTCTCTTATTTAATTAAATTCACTTTCCCCCATTTAATTAAATAAAATTCTTCTAATTTATTTAGTTAAAAGAAAAACCCCTCTTTTAATTAAATAAATAAAAATCCCCACTTAAAGCACTTTATTTGTTGAAAAATGAAATGAATTAAATTAAAAATTAAATAAAATCCCTTTTCTTCACATCTTTCTAAGTGGTGGGTTTTTGCCTCTTAATCTCAATAGTTCACTTTTCTTTAAAAGGAGACCTCTCCTTCTCATTTTCATATTAGGTTTTCATAATATTGTTATGCTACAGGTTTGGAGAGCAATTTTGGAAGAGAATTTGAGCACTCAAGCTCTCTTCTTGTTTTCTTTATTCTTGCATTCATGGCTCCTCATATAGATTAGAATCATGTTTATTTCCAAAGATTAGATTTACATTCATATTTCCTTTCATAGACTAATATGCATTGTTATCATATAGATTAGATTTCATTTTTATGTATTTGAATCTCTCGTTTCATGGTGTATTTGCAATAGACACAACTAGGTCAATATGAGGGCCTTCATTTTACATTTTTACACATCCATGACTAGAGAGCTATGGATTGATATTTGAGGCCTCATTCTT
>MU227052.1:764619-777538 GCA_018584345.1 Thuja plicata
TATCTTCATCTTTGCAAGCAGCTAGATAGCTAGCCTTCTTGCCTTTGTCCTTGTAATCTTGGGTATCACTTCTTTCTGATCATCGGTAACCTCTGTAATCTTTGTTATCACCTCTGTCAGATTTCTTTTCAAAAGATCTATTATCACTTCTGTCATCTTTTCTTTTCTTAGGACATCTTGCAGCAAAATGTCCAATCTCTTTACAATTGAAACATACAAGTGGTAACTTGCCTTTACATTTACCTTTGCCTCTTAGCATTCTTCTAGCCATGAGTGCTTCAATTTCATCTAGATCTTCTTCTTCACTTTCGCTTTCACTATCTCTTCTAGATGAGTGCCTCTGACTAGATTTGCTTATTCTTACAGAAGACTTGAATGCAGATTCTAAACTTGGTAAGACACTATTATCAAAATTATTCATCTCAAATGAAATTAGTCTACCAATCAGGCTATCAAGAGTGACTGTATTATTTGCTACTACTCTCATTTCTTGGATAGCAGAGACTCTAATAGCATATATGGGCAATAGGGTTCTTAAGATTTTACTTACCACTGTCTCCTCTTCAAGTGTACCTCCAACGCCTTGTATAGCATTGACTATTTTTATTCTTGTGCTGTACTGAATGATGTTTTCACCTTCTCTCATTCTGAGATCATTAAACTTTCCTCTAAGGCTTTCTGCCTTGGCTCTCAGAACATTTGCATCACCTCTATGTACAAGCTTTAGCTTATCCCACATTGTTTTTTCATTTTTGCAATCTTTGACATCCTCAAATTTAGCATCAGAGAGTGAGGCTGAAAGCTCTATAACCATGCAGTTGTGTTCATGCTTTACTCTCAATTGATCTGTTGTCAATGATCCTGTAGGCAAGACATATGTAGTATCTAAGTATTGAGTAATATCATTGCCAATACCTGATAAGTGAATCTTTATCCTGCTTTGCCATGAAGCAAAGTTGTCTTTGTTCAACTTGGGCACATCTCATCTGTTCATCTTGTGATCTTTACTTTGGTCTTGAAACCTTCCTTCGAAGCACACAAGCTCTGATACCAATTATTAGTAATAACTGAGAGGGGGGGGTGAATCAGTGGCCTCAAAAATTTATCCTTTAAACTTTAATCCACCAATTAATACTCCTCAAATTATTAATTCCCTACAAGATGTATGCCATGAATTACTTGAAACAATTTACTGTCTGTTGGTTTACCTTGTCTGTCCTTATTACTCTTTGATTACCGATAAGCAGCAAAACTCATTTACCGATACTCAGTAAATATGTAGAGTATACCAATCAATCCATAAATGCATATGTGAAATGTAAAACAATAAAGTAATAAACCATACACACATAACAAAAGGATTTTAATGTGGAAACCCTGTTAAGGGAAAAACCACTCGGACCGGTACCCCAAATTTTCACTCTTCTGAAGTGAGCCCTGTTAGGAGCCAACCCTGTTAAAGGTTACAAACACACTGTTAAGTGCGACCTTGTTAAAGGATTTTTATACATATATTGTGACTAAGTATCTGGCACCTACGCTACCATCCTTGAATTAGTCTCATGACTGTCAATAGGCTTTATGCTAATCTTACTACCATCCTTGAATTAGCCTCCTTCTTAGACTGTCAATAGGCTTTAGGTAAGACCGATGCTACTATCATGAATCAACCTTTTTGGTAATCTATTAGGATATACCTCAATTATAAAAAGACAGTTAAGTCCTACTCTGTTAAGAGACTTAATGATTCAATGGTTAAACTGAAACACAATGACCTAATTCTAATGCAACTTTGAATTGCAGATATTCAGATCTATTTACGTACAATACCTTTCTAATCAATGTATCAATTCAATTCTTTTGTACTTAACTCTTATTTCTCTATGATGCTGTACTTTACTGTTCGTCGGTGTCTGCAGAATTCTTTAGCTCTCCCTTAGCTTGATTGGTCAGGACTGCGTGAAGTTTATCCTTCATCAGTTTCTCTTCAGCATCCTCTTTCAATTCACTCCCCCGTATCTAAGTGCATGTGGAAATGAATTATACTTGTCTCTTATATAGACATGATATTCTGATTCTTGATTCTTGATTCTTGGCATGAAAAACAATCCAGCCAATTTGATTTACAGCTTTAACTCTTGATTTATCTCGTAATTATCTTCTTGCCAACTGTACAAATCAATTGCTTAACTGTCGTTGAATAAAACAAATAAAATAACCAGTTAAGTCTATCTTTAAGCTTTGTTAGCTAGATATTTTGTCATTTTCTGATCTCTCTATTATGTCGGTCAATTCCATAGTTCGTCGCCGGTGACAACTGCCAGTTCCGTCGGTGTAGCTTCAGTTAGCTTCAGAATCTCCATCCGTCGGGTATCATTGGATCTTGCTCATCGGGCAACACTATTTTCAGCTCGTCGGGCATCCTGTGATTCTGCTTCGTCGGGCAATACTATCTTCTGCTTTTCTCTGTCTTTACTGATGGTGTGCACTCCACCGGTGTAGTCTGTCACTTAGTGAATACTTGACTTTTATGCATTGCTGAAAGCATAACCTCTGTTCCATTGATTCTCTGAAGTCTTTGGCATTATGTATATGACCGTACAGATGATATCAAGTTGACATCAATGACAATACAAACCATTAACTGATTTAATGTCTTGCATTATCTTCAACTTAACATTATCAAACATTCAATCAGTTAGATGTCATCAGTTCTATCATAGTAGAATGATGGGGGATATGAAAAATCAATAGATTTCTTCAATAAATTCATTGTTGGATGCCAAATTGAATTACTTCATAATGGATCTAACCATCCTTATGCTCTTGTCAAGATCACATGTAGAATTTTAAGACAATATCTTGTAAGATCTACAATTACCAACTTTATACCACATATTACTGAAACAAATTTTTATTATGCAAGAATCTCCATTAGATCTATAAGATAATTTCTAAGACACGCACATAAACATAATACTTCCATCATTTTGTGATCAAAATCTAATAGCTACTGTATACACAATTTAGATCAAGTGAAATCCATATAAAGAAATCTACACGTCAAATCATCCAATTCACCTCTCATCTTAATTTCTAATTAAAAAGATAACTTGTGGGTATTGTTTCTTGGTAGAAATAAAATATAGTTTAGATATATGGTACATATCGGCTAAGCAATCATATATGCATTCTTAAGCATATGCTGCTCTAAATGTGATCGACTTTGAGTTTGTTTGACAAAAATGAGGCCTTGTCTCACAATGCTAAGATGGAGATATCGTGCAGTTATTTCTTTATATCTTTTAATAATTAATTGAACACCTAATTTGTCTTGTAAGCTAGTTAAAAATACATGTAGAAATACAATAAAAAAATATAACCCAATTTCAAATAAAAGCATAAAAGACTAACAAATAACATTTTCATCAAATTTTGTAAGAGAAAAGAGAAAAAAAATACTATTATCAATACATTGTTATTACAAATCCTTACTCATTTTAATAAATTTTAGACATTTAAAATATAAGAAACATTAGAAAACATTAAAAATATATTTATATAAAAAATTATATCAATCTTTCTTTTATGCACTCTAATAATCAGTTAACATACTTAATTCTCAGCATCTTTATTTCTGGATTTAGACCTTATGATTTTTTGTAGTCAACATTTCAAATCAAACACAATGATCCATCATCAGGACAATCAATAAGAGAACAGAATGAAAAAAATCAAACACAATGATCCATCATCAGGAGAATCAGCAAGAGAACAAAATGGAAAAAATATCCATCAGAACAATCAGCAAGAGAACTTTTGCTGATTGGCCTGATGATAGATCATTGTGTTTGACTTTCTCTATTCTATTCTGTTTTCTTACTGAGTGCCCTGGTGATGGATCATCGTATTCTACAAAAATATTACAGTCTAAATCCACAAACAAATACATTGATAATTATGAACTTGGAAATTTGATGAATATAATAATTAATTCTTATTTTCAAATTTTGTACAGCCATCAGTCCACACAATATCTTCATCGTGAAACAAGTCTAAAAGCAACTCCAACCAGCCAAAATATATCCTTCCATTTATATATGTACGAGCACAATAGTATTACTATCGACATCCTCAATAAAACCAAAAACTAAGATAAGTTATGCAGTGTCCTGGAACAACATATCAAGAGGACCCTGAGATGGTACTTTTGCTTTTGGAGAGAAAACAGGGGACTAATACGCAACTAAAACACAGGCCTGATTACATCACATAAACCCTATTACCAAAACATGTATGTGATAACATAAACACGCCAGACACAAAAAAGTGTTAAGCCGTCCTGTGGCTTACATCAAAGATGCAACTGGAGGCCTCAGGCTTTTTGCCAGATACTCAAAGCTTCTAGCCAGCTCAAGTGCATCCAGAGTCAGGTGAAACTGTCCATCTCCCTTCTTTGCCATTTGCTCTAAAATACTCTTTGTGGGATCATTACCAAACATTATTGTATGGAGGGTCATCCTGGGCTCCTGTCTTTTCATACTTTCTACACAATCAACAGGATTCCTTCTGCTATTGTTTCCTCCATCACTAAGAAAGATAACGACTGGTATTTTGGTATTTACTACTGGGTCTCCGGTTGCTTTTATCAATATCTTTTCCGCACATTCCAAGCCTGCTGAAAAATTGGTTGATCCACAAGGTGTATATGGAAGGAGACTATCTACAACGCTCTCTTCCATATCTTGCATGTCTAGAGCTACGGTTGCCGATTGATTGAATAGAACCACTGAAACAGTGTCATCAGGAACTGATGTAAGACGGAGTCCAATAAAAGTCAGAATGGCCTCATAGACACACCCAAGCCTAGAATTATGCTCATCAAACATTTCCATTGTTGGAATAATATCACCGGAGGCCATAGAACTTGATATGTCAATGACAAAAACGACATGATGAGGAACATTAGCAGAATGACGGCAGGCAAAACGGTGGCCATCAACAGTTACATAACTTGTAGAACTGACATTTTGTCTTGTTCTCTCAATAGGTTTATGCCATAGCTGCTCTGTGCAATAAGATTTCGCCTTTGAGTCTGCGTTATGCTCCTCGGATTTACACTGGTGATTGCATCTGTTCAACTCTTGACGCTCTTCCTCTGTGCAAGGATCAACAAATCTAACATATTTCCAATAGGTGTCATGAGTCATCTCATCCTTCGGAACATCAATGTCAGGCCCATATTTGATGGTTGCGTGCCTGGAACCATCGTGGAGATTGCTGGTGCACATCATGTATCTATGATTGCTGCTCTTTGGACAAGGAACCAAATGGATATGACCTCGGCCCTGTTTCCTGCAGAACATGTTACACATCTCTGCGTCCCCTTTTTCTCCCCATTTATACTTACGATCCTCAATGTTGATATCTTCCTCCTCTGAAATGAATCTTGCATTCCTCATATTTCCGTGCACTGTATTGTGAATGCCAGGGTGATCTAGTGGAAGGCGACAGAAGTAACCGCAAGCTTCACATCTAGTGTCACAGTAATGTACAGCAGATGCATTATTGGTGTGAACATGTGGGCCTTGATGAGTCCTTTGTAAAGGAGGAATAGGAATGCAACAGCCTTTGCGTTGCCCATTTTGTTCTGAAAAGTGTTCATACTCAAACGATCCCCTTTGTCCTTGGAAATTACAGCTTTTTCTTACCAGCTGTGTGAATACTTCACATATTCCTGGCATTTCACAATTCTCGGGGCATGTGTGTTCATTCCCACACAAATGCTCTCCTTCATGGAAGTGATCTTCCACTCCACATGTCCTTGTGCAGCCTTCCATGATGCACTTGCTGGCAATACCTTTCATGACATTGGTGTCTTCCGTGAACAGTTTCAAAGGGCACAATACATGTATTGTTGCAGCTTTCAAGTGAACATTTCACCTTACACATATGTCGTAGGGAGTTGCAACTGTGTGGCCCCTCATGTTGAGGCTCTTGAGAGCAAAATTCATTACAATTTGATGACAGATTGTACAGATGACAGGGCTCTCGGCAGGTGTGAGTTCTCTCTTTGCAATGGTGATGGCCTTGGTGGCCCGCCAAATCCTTACATAGGTTGAAGTTGTCTCCTTCTTGAAGACAATAAGTGCATATTTCTGTACATGAATGACTACCCTCGCAAGAATGGTCCTGATTATGGCCCTTGTCCAATGCACATCTCCAATAGCACTTGGAACATTTACAACCACAAACAGATAGACCTTGCTTTACTTCTCCAAGGGCTAAACTAGCCTCTAACTGCAGCTTTTGCATTACCTCATTATTACAAAAACCAATGGTGTTTATACTTATCCACTTCTGAACTCTTACCCGCCTTCTCTCTGCGATTGCCTCTAGGAACTTCTCAAACATGGAATGCCACCAGTCAGCGTCGTTTCCTTTCCTGGGCAAAATACTCTCGACTCTCGACCTAAGTTGAGACAAAACATGCCCAATGCCATTCTTGGAAGGTGTCAGAAACAGGGGTGAATCTGATATGTTGATTGAAAAACCCTCCACCGCAACAGGTAAATCAGGAACCTCTTCCTGTGTATCAAAATTGACAAGCTTTTGTACTTCATTTGTATTTACAACAGAAAGGCATCCAATAGATACGGCAGTTTTCAGATTTCTCCTTATAATCTCAACTATAATACCTACACGCTTACTGTCCAGAGAAGACCAATCTTTAGCTGCAATTTGAGATATAATCAACTTCAGGTCTCTGGTGAAGGCTGAACCATTATCATAACAATAACCAATTTTGTGAACATTCTGTGCGAGATCACTTAAGCTCTGCTGATAGTACTCAGATCTATTGTAAGGAGCCATAGCGTCAATCTCCACCTTCCCACCATACATTTTTGAAATGAAATTTTCTGGAGATTTGGTGCATATCTGAAAAATTTTCTCATCAAATTCTTGTATAAGATCCTGTACATCAGATGAATCCACGTCCTTAATGGCAATGTAGAATAGACCTTTAAAAAGCTTATTGTCCTGCTCAAGTAGATTGATCCCACTCTGAAAGCGGCTGAAAGAAGCTTCTGTGTCCTTGTCTAAGTGAAAATCCTGTTACACCAACAAGAATAACAATCATTAATGATGCCTCGCCCATTGTTGAACAGGCAGGCCTCGAACCAAAATCCCCTGACAGTCTGTGTATTGTGGTTAGAAATACATACCTTTTTGTTTAATAGTTATGATCAAATATGCATACCTTTTTGTTGAATATGGTGATATTGCTGACTGCTGCGTTGAGAACAGAGAGAAGCATATCCTCTTGCTCACTTCGCTCAAAACTTCCAAGACCCTCAAAGTCTAAGAGCACATAGAGGCACCTGTTGTCTCCGGGAACATCTTCTCCATCATTCGCGATGAGAGTCATCCAGACACCATCTGTGCACCTGCCCCCTGCAACATCAAGCAAGGAGCCTGACAGATGGTTCAACAGATAAGACTTACCACTGCTTTGCTTTCCCATGGACGAGATCACCTTAATTTTACCATTCCAACTGTTAAGAACAGCATCGTAGAACCCAAAACGCAATTGATTTGCCAGTGATATGCAGTCAACGTAGCTAATATCAGGAGGAATTTGAAGTCCGTCCTTTAAAGCAACCATCCCATTCTTCTCTGCACGAGCTATCTGAATCGGTACCAGGCAAACTAGTTTACTAACCCAAACCCCCATTTTCATCTTAGCATTGTCCTCTAATGGAAGTGAATGCCAGCAACCAGATCCAGTTACACACATTTCTATATCCTCCACTTGAAACCGAAGCTTCAAATTTGAAAAATCTTTCTCTCTTCCTTGCTTGAGATGTCTAATGAGTGATTCTAAATACTTGATGCACGCCTCTCCATTGCAGGAGTCTTTGCTGCTCTCTAGTATCACCTTGAATGTGATGTCTTTTAATGCCGGGATCAGTGTAGGAGTTGTTGGAAACTTGTCAAATATATGATATATATATCCCAAATAGGGGCACTGCCCGGCAATCTCTTCTGCTTCTGGCTCCGGCTCAGGAGTATACCGCACAGCTTCCATGGCTGAGACAGATTTCAGAACATGGGAAGTAAGAATATGAGAACCATCAATAGAATTATACAGAACAAGGTGGCTCTGTGGCCCAAAGCTAGTTAATTTTGCCCCAAATTGTTCTGAATTAGCACACATAACACTTTCATCGGCTTTGATTTCGATGGTTTTCAAGTGACGCAAAATATCACCCAAAACAAAAATTTCCAATATGAGCCCTTGGCTTGATCCTTGAATCTCTGGCGCAATTTCAGCATTGCCAGAGCTTTGGAATTTGCTAAGGACGATGAAGAAGAAACCATCAAGAGAAATGAATGCTTTTTTTAGACACTGGGACGGAAAAAGAGAAAAACATTTAGGCTTCATCAATGGCTTCTGGTGGATTTCTACTACCCTAGCTCTGTTCGTGTCATCAACTAAGAGCAACTCCATTTTACCAGGAATTAAATGCATCCAAGTTATGATCTTGCTGCCTTTATATTTGTCCAACTGAATCTCTACCCCAGCGGGATAGAGCATCTTAAACGAATCATCGAACTTATATATTGCAATCTTGAACTTGTCTCTATCGTAGAGAGCCACAGCTCGGGAGCCTTCATCAATGGACAACATATCAAACCCCCTCTTGAATGTCCAGATTTTGATTAACTTGGAACCTAGTCTTGCACAATGGAAGAGATCAAGGTAGGAATTTTTTAAATTGTGAATAAAAACAACCAATTCTCCAGACTTGAGGAGAACAACTTTAAACAAACTTTGGATCTTGGGATCCATGGATACTAATTCAATAGGCTCGCTGCATGTGGGTGCAATTGGACGCGTAGGGTTGCTGATTGATTCATTCATTTCCTTTTTCATCGGAATTGCCTCTTGTGCTTTCCACACAGTTTCGAACTTTCGCTCCTCAACGCAGACTCTCAGCTCGATTTGATGATTCTGCTCAGTAAAAAATAATCTCGTTAAAAAAGACGATCGTTTAATGACCACTTCCTCAATATACCGGGTTACCGAGTTCTCTTTCGAACCGATTGAAAACATTTCCTTCAATTGCTGTAAAAATCTGTCCTCGGCTTGTTGAAATCTCTCCTCCAATTCCTTCATGAATTTTACTTTCGGTTTGGACACACTAATCGAGAGCTTTTTTTCCATGTTTTGCAAAAATTTAATCTCTTGGCTCTCATACACATCGCAACACACAGTTTTGAGCGTATCATGAGATAAGAGAGCCTCTTGGTCGACTGTGGGTTGGGTAGGATTATGGATTGCGAACTCCTCCAGCATGTTTCTAATCTCAGTTGGCAGGCTTTCTGTGTTGTATGTTGTCAAATGGTACTCCATGAACTCAAGGGCCATATGCTGGTTAGAGGTCAACAAGAAGGCGGTGAACATAATATTTCTTTCAAGGCTTTTCAGTTCGTTTGGTACCATGATTTCTACCCAATTACGAATTGCAGAAAGAGAAGAATTGTTATTAACAATTCTAACACGTGCTTCGAGTTTCGCTGTCTTAAGACGAGCGCCAGCATTAACAGAATTAGGAGAGTATGTAATTCGAACTTTCTCACCTGAAAGTGGGAAGCCTCTATGATCCTTACTCTTCGTAAAGCGTAAGAAGTTTGCCTTTCCATTGATTTTAGTCGAGCAGCAGCACTGTGCAGAGCAGTTGACCTTCACTTCTTCTCCATACTGGATATACAACGGTGTTTCCGTTCCTTCGACGAGGCTTTCAACAGTAACTGTGTGCTCAGCATCACCGCAAGAAAACTCGATGTCTGATCCAACTATTAACACCTTCCGAGAATCATTCTCCCCTGTTAAGATCATTGATAGCTCTTGATGGAATTGCTCAAACCTATCAGTGCCAGTGTTGAGAAGCAATTCAATCATATTCTGTAAATTAGTAGATGAACTTTTCCCCTCTTTTCTACTACATTCGCTGCCAATGAAAAGGAAAACATGACTGCAGAACGCTGGAAGAACTTTTAGAAAGCATCTCTTCTTTGTTTCCTCGGCTTGTGCAGACTCTGTGAAAGAATCTTTCAACAAGCCGTATTCCTCGTACTCCCGTGGATGACAACATTCAAGGAGACTGATAAACTGCTTATTGGGAACCCTAGTGTAATCAACTTTCGATTCTAATGACCACTCTTGGAGCTTATTGCCGAGCTCAGAAGCCTTCAGGGTTACTGCTTGTGTATGTTTTCTTGTGAAAGTTCGGTGGTAGCTTGTCAGGAGACAGCAGCGATAATATCCCTCGCACAATATCGTGCTGCTTTCATCGCATACAACAGCCACACTTTCATTCTGTGCTAACCAGAATTTCTTAGTCTGAACCGCTGGATCTATGCTCACTTTAAATCCAGGCAAAAACTCCAAGTCATTTTCAAAATTCTGAACAGTAGTTACTTGGATTTTTCTTGTACGCTTAGCTTTAGAGCGGGTGTTTATGGCAGAAGCAGCCAAGGCATTGAAAGGATAGTTGCCTCCAAGAAAAATATGAACGCACTGGCAGAGCTCAACCAGATACCTAATGAAATTGCATGACATGTCCTTTCTACTGGATTCCTTCAGGTGCTCGCCTTCATGCCAGTAGAATGCAATCAAAACACCAGCTCTTCCTTGAGGCATACTGATGTACAATCCAGGCTCAAACCTTGTCGCCGCCATCTCTGCAAGAACTGACTCATGAATCAAGCATGCTTTGCTGAAAACCTGAACCATTATCTTCTTATCTCCATAAAATCCGACAGCGGGCAACTGTAGCTGGTTTAAAGCGTTGAAGTTGATACGAATTTGCGGGGGCTCACCTGAGTAAGCCGAGGCAGAAGAGGGCACAAGCTTATTACACAGCCCTACAATTTCATCTTCTGGAAGCTGAACCTTTTCAACAAAGCCGTAATCTTGCTTATCTGGGACAATGCGCATAACCCGAAATAGATTAGGAAAAAGGGGTTCCACAACGGCCCTTGCATTGCCGCCTTCGCGTTCATTTCGAATATGCAGTGACAAAATGCCAGCGGACGCCGACGTCTCTCCCTCTTCGCTGTACATCGGCATAGGTGACTTCTCTTTCATGGAATGAGCAAAGGCAATTTCTGCCCTTCCACTGGCAGGGAATGAAGCAAGATCAGACATCGGAAGCAAGAATATTAAGAGTAGACTACGCAGAGACACTGACAGTGAAGATTTCAAATACAATTTCAGAAAATGGTGATGGCAAATATTTATCAGCAAAACAAAATAAAACACATCAGCCAAAACAGAGCCTATTTTGCTCTCAAGAAAAAGAATTTTAAATATACTGTATAGTATTCTAAACAGAGCAGCTTAAAACAGTGTTTAATACATAGACATTTATAATCATAAAGACATATGTGAGTTCGCAGATTCATTAGGAATCCAAGCCAAAAAACAGGAAATACTGCTAAAAACAAAGTTTAATGCATTATATGCGCTGAATGAGGCTGCAGAGTTTCTTAGGAAAATTCCAAATGCAAACTTGAAACAGAGGTGGAAACTGAAACTGGAAGATGGGGCTCAGCACTACTGGTAAATGGCAGTTGCTAACAGACAGAGCTCAGTGTAATTTCTAGAAGAAAATGCCTATGCATGTGGGGGTAACGAGAAAGAGAACCCCGTCCCCCTACTCATGTTCTTTAAACCTAGAAAGAGATTCGACAAACTCAGGAGGTTAAACAATCGGTATATTAGACAGGCGATGGCACTGGAGCAGAACAAGAAAAGCCAAAAGAGGAAGAAGGGCTTTACAAGGGTAGCTCTAACTGGAGCAGTCAAGGATCGGGGGCTTGAGGACAGAAAACAAATCCCTAGCAATTCTTCACAAAATTGAAACAAACCCAAGCAATTCTTCACAAAATTACAAAATTACCGCCACAAAATTGCCAAATTACAACCAGTTCCACATGCAATGAGGAAAAGGAAATACGACACAATAATTTTCATTTGGAAATTTATTTGCATTTTCGTTGCATCCAAAGCTAAATATGCTAACAGGTAGGCAGGGTAGAATAGTCTACACACCTGAATAAAAATGTCTTCCTCTGCCTGAATCACTGCAACCTCATATGACCAGCAGTGCATGCGAATGTATCTCTGTTCCCAAGCTCAGTTTGCTGTTAATATCTCCCGCGCTCTCCTCAAAATCGCTATTCTCTGTTTTTTGGTTTTTTATGACGTCGCTATCATGCGTTTCTTTTATACTGTAGCCGTTAGTGAGGAGAATCCGTAAAAATAAAGTTCTTATAACCGTACTTCGATTCCGTGAGAGTGGAAGTGGGAAAGGCGCAAGTGGAGCCGCCATTGTAAGGCAACGTCTAAATAGCAAACTAAAACGTTTGCACCGAACATGTACACACCATGATACCATACCATCATAGGCAACGTCTAAACCTGCAACAAAAACGTAATGGCCATGTATGTATAGGCATACCCCATACATCCCCCACGCGATGCCTGCAGCCTGCAGGCCCCCAGGTTGAACCGACCGATTTGACAGTTACGGAAGGAAGACGTGCTGTCCTGTCTGGCCGCTGTCAGGCATGGTGACGGCATACAATGACTTTTCGCAGAGTAAAACGTATTTCTTACCAAGGGGGACACTTAGTTTTTTTTTTCAACTTTTTTTCAACTTCCTTATTATGTTTGCCATTATGTTTTACGTTTTAGTGAGTACAATTTGGGAATTGAAATGTGAATTGTGGAACTTTTTAATTTATGGATGATTTTCCATTAAATATTATGGAGTTTGTTAGAAACAGGATATTTATTATTATTTATAAAGGAAAGGTATTAAAACAAGGAAACATTTAGAAAACACTA
>MU227053.1:0-13480 GCA_018584345.1 Thuja plicata
TTCATTCAATACATCCTCGAGCTAAATTGGGTCTCGAAGACCATACCTCCTTTGCTGCAGTCCTCCTTCACGTGCCCAGTCCTCGTTCACGCGTTGCAACCTAGCTACAGCGCGGTAATAATGAAGTAGCTAGTAAAATGAAGTTTATTTTTCTTTTTTTTACTTTTATGCACGTGTTGGTCGCAATTTTGACCAACACTAATTGGTCAAAATTTTGACCAACACGTGCATAAAAGTAAAAAAAAGAAAGTTATCTTTTATAATACGACCAAATAAAACATTTTTGCTAGTTGGTCGCAAAATTTGGTCAAAATTTGGGGTCAAATCTATTAGTGATACTTGCAGATCTGATCATGCTCTCTTAGACTTAGCATGTAAACATAGTCATAAGCTTATCTTCAAAGGCACATATCATTTGGATAACAAATGAACATACGCTAATCAAAACTATAACAGTTTGTTCCTTGCTTTGTCTTGTTTTCTGTACTTAGCCAATTTCTGATCTTCTGATAATGTGTGTTGACTCCAAAACTTCATATGACTTTGTTGCCATAATGACAACACTAAATAGATTCATATACTTCAGTATAGTCAACTTTCCAATAGTTGAATAGAACAATTTTGGAAAAGGCTAGATGCATGCTTTCTAATGCCAGTTTGGGAAAGGAATTTTGGGCGGAAGCTTGCAATACAACAGTCTATTTGATAAATCGAAGTCCTTCATCTCAGTTGGAGTTTGGTATTCCGGAAGAGGAATGGCTGGAAAAGAGGATCTCATACTCTCACATCCGGGTATTTGGATGTGAAGCCTATGCTCATGTCCCAAAAGAAAAGATGACAAAGCTGGATTCAAAAACTCAGAAAGGCATCTTTGTGGGATATGGAGAAGATCGTTATGGTTTTCGAATATGGGATCTGGTGACTAAGAAAATAATTTGAAGTAGAGATGTAGTCTTTAATGAGAAGGTGTTTCCAACTCTTCAAAATCAAACTGAGAAATCAGCAGAGGATTATGTTCCAATTTAAATTTTTGAAAACAATACTATTTCTCAACCGATGTCTTCGCAAAGTAATCATAGTGGAGGACAAATGTATCAGTTCATTTCAGCACCCTCTGTGCATCAATTTATGGCCAAGAATGCCAATGACCAAGAATCCAATAGTGACAAAAATGCTCTATTTAACGAGCATAACTCTCTGCAGTCCGAACAGAGCATGTCTAATAATCTGCAAAAACATTAGACTTCCTCTGTTTTGGACAGAGGAAGTGCACATATTGAAGAAAATAGTCACAGAGTGACTCCATGCGGGTTTGAAGATTTGGGAGTCACTATCCCTGCCAAACCAAAGTCCATACAGTGGGGGGATGTGGCTTCCTCCCATTCCCCATCCACAGAGTCAGCAATAGCTACAGGGTTTCTTTCCCCCTCTTCATGCGCGGATGACATAGCAATTGTGGGGGCTCCAAAATAGCCCGCGCTGGAGGACTGGTCTGCCATACATAGTGGAGATTCCTTTGCCACACACAACCACGGGCAGCACCAAACAGTAGTTGCAGACCCCATTTTTGAAGGAGACAGAATCCGTGGAGTCTATTCCCAACATCAGCAGCCACAAACAGAGGTCTGTGATGGGATTCAAAACTCTCCTGACTCACAAATGCAAACTGTCAGAAGCCAGTCACAGGAAATAAATAGAGTTTGTTCTCTTCCTTGAATGATTGAGCATAACTATGAACAAGAAATTAGTTCAAACCAGAACAATCAGACATTCAATTCAACTCTTGAATTAAGAAGATCTACCCAGCAACGGAAAATTCCATCTAAATTTTCTGATTATGAACTATTGTTTGCAGAAGAAGTAGAGCCTATGACTTTAATTTCTGATCAAATAGAACCCGTAAGTTTTAAAGCAGTAATGAAGGATGCAAATTCTGATAAATGGCAGGCTGCAATGCGAGAAGAAATGGATTCTTTATTAAAAAACCAAACATGGGATTTGGTATCTCTTCCGCCTAATAAAAGAGCATTACGAAACAAGTGGGTTTACAAATTGAAGGAGAAAGACAGAGGTCGACAACAATTTTGTGTGAGATTAGTTGTCAAAGGATATGTACAACAGCAAGGTATCGACTTTGATGAAATTTTTTCTCCAGTAGTAAAAATGACTACCATTCGGGAAGTTTTGGGCTTAGTTGCAGCTTGGGATCTTGAGCTTGAACAATTGGATGTAAAGACAACATTCTTACATGGAGATGTTGATGAAGAATTATATATGTTTCAGCCTGAAGGTTTTGTCAAAAAGGGCCAAGAGCATCTTTATTGTAGATTGAAGCGAAGTCTATATGGGCTCAAGCAAGCCCCAAGACAATGGTATTTGAAATTCGATCAATTTATGCTTGAGCATAAGTTTATTCGATCAAAAGCTGATCCATGTGTGTATTTCAAACGGTTACCTAATGGTGGATTTGTTATTATTTTACTTTATGTAGATGATATGTTAGTTACAGGCACTAGCATGAAGCTTGTTCATGAACTTAAGAAACAGTTAGCTAGCAGATTTGCCATGAAAGATTTGGGAGCAGCGAAAAGGATTCTTGGAATGACTATTATTCGGGATAGAAATAAGAGACAACTTTGGTTATCTCAAAAATAGTACATTGACAAAGTATTGGACAGATTTGGGTTGCTAGAAGCTACACCGGTTAGCATTCCTTTAGCTTCTCATTTTCAGCTGTCAACTGAATTGTGTCCCAAAACCCAAGAAGAAAAAGATTTTATGCAAAACATCCCTTATACTTCTGCAGTTGGGAGTATTATGTACGCCATGATTTCCACTTGTCCAAACATTTCTCATGCAGTGGGAGCAGTAAGTCGATATATGAGTAATCTAGGTAAACCTCATTGGGAGGCTGTGAAATGGATCCTAAGGTACTTAAAAGGTACCTCTAATTTTGCCTTATGCTTTTGCAAGGATAAAGCTTGTTTGCAAGGTTTTGTGGATTCCGATCTTGGTGGCGACTTAGATAAACGTAGATCCACTTCTGGTTATGTTTTCACCTTTGCTGGGGCAGCAATAAGTTGGGGATCTAAATTGCAACATTCAGTTGCTCAATCATCTGCAGAGGCTGAATACATGGCTCTTTCCGATGGGGCCAAGGATATGGTATGGTTGCAGCTTTTGTTCAAAGAATTGGGTTTGAAGCAAATAGATTTTGCTTTGTTTTCTGACAGCAGTATTGCTATATTTATGACTAAGCATCATACCTTGCAGCATCGATCCAAAAACATTGAGCTGCACTATCACTACATTCGCCAATTGGTTGAAGAAGGCAAGCTTCATGTGGAGAAGATTCATACGAAGGTGAATCCAACTGATGCACTCACAAAGGTTGTTACCCGGGAGAAGTTCGAATTTTTCCGAGCTTCTCTCGGCATTCTTCAGATATAATGACTAAAGGAAGCAGGGGAGACTTTGGTTACAGCAACGTTGGTCTTCAAGTGGGAGATTGTTGTGATGTGAAGCCCAACGGTTGTCTTTCGTCTTTTCCTATGTATCCATTCGACTTCTTCATATTCTATGAAGAGTCTTCTTTAATAGATTTATATATCTACTATTGTAATTGATGTTCGATTCGAACAAGTTAATAATAAGATTTCTCTGCAAGTGTGGATGTAGGCAATTTTGCTGAACCACGATAAATCTCCGAATTTATGCGTTATTCTATATTTGTATTTATATTTTTCGATTATTTTCGACTTTCACACTTTTAGCCTGTGCTCGACCTTCCTTTGCACTGTTCGAGACATCATCTGCTCCCGACCAAGACTTAACAGCGGTTAAGGGCGCCGCTGTTTACGTAGTGCTGAACAATCTGCTCGCAACCTTCAATGGTTTTGACACCTCCAAATGGCTCGACAGCGGCTTCGCCTATGCCAACGTGCAGAACATCAATGGCAAGCGAATCGCCATCAGATATGCACGTTGGACTCAGCTGTGCACTGTTGGCACGTGGGAGAACGCCAGGGGAGACTTGGTGCTGGAAGATTTCAGAACGACAGTGACGTATCTGAGGCCTTATTTACTGCAAGGCTGCTCTTGGGCCGCCGTCTCGAATGGCTATGCTTGGCTCGATTACTATCTCCTCGACAAGAGCGAAGCCGCCCTTCAACTGCCTTTACTCAATGCAAGTCACCCGATTGCTGATGGTGACCATGATTTCAGCACAGCTGCTGCAAGGGATGGGAAATACCTTGCTTCTTCTTCTGCTTCTGCGGCTTCTTCTGTTTTATCAACCCTGTCGAGATATTCTCCAGTTGAGAAGACGGGGTTTGTACACTGTCCAGTGTCGCCACTTGTATTGCTGAGCCAAAAGAGCGGCGTGTGGGAGGTTGTTAAGGCGGGAGAGTACTTGACATCTGCGAACAAGAGAATTCAATTGACAATGCAGAGGGACTGCAATCTGGTGTTGACTGACAAGAAGAAGAGTGAAGTGCTGTGGAGCAGCAAGACCGCGGGGCGTGGGAGCAAATGCTTTCTACGTCTTCAGACGGATGGGAACTTAGTGATATACAAGGGGGATGGAGAGGGGGCAGTGTGGGCCATCAATCAGGGATGCGGACGTGGGTGTGTGAAGTTTAGCTCTCTCGTAATAGAGGACGAGGGTAATCTGGTATTGTATCGCAGTCAAGAGGGGAAGCTGAACCGAATGTGGGCAAACACCAAGGTCTAAATGCATGTCTCTCACAGTTGGGTGCTCACTCTATATTTCTACCGCAGTGTGTGGTTGTTTATAAGTTGCATGTCATTTCTTCTCTATATCGGACTCCGACTGTGTGGTTATCTATCTCTATATATATTCTGTCTAGTGTATCCATCCTTGACTGCAATCACATGCAGTTATGCCTCTTGCCAACCTATGACGTATATATAATATTTAATAGTTTATGGAGTATACTTTTAATCTGTAGAAATATTCTTTCTTTTTGGTTGGAAAAAGCCCTTCTTTATAATCTACCAGCACTTGCACCAATAAGAGGTGCAAGGGTGTAGTCGATAGGTAAATAGAAGAAAGATATAAATTAATTTTAAAATTGTGTAATCAATTATATGAAAATATAAGTTTTCACACATATATCATTGTACACTATAATTTAGTACATTTCTTTCTTTGTTTTTTTTTCATTGTTTTCATAGATTTTGATTCCTTTAAATTATTAACATCCACTTTTGATCAACCAAGGTTATATAAGTATGTGTTGAGATCTATAATTTCAAGGAGACAAATTATGGAAGCAATGATTTGAACCCAAATGAGTACCATGGGACGGGGTAATATCTGGTTCGACCAATTTTAAGTACATGTGAACTTGAGCCTTGTGAAAAAAGAGGACCATCAACTAATAGTTCATGTCATAGGAAGAAAAATTAAACAAATAAACAAAATGTTTATTGCTACAATGTTGAGCATTGAATAGGTGCCTATGAACCATATTAATTCATTGTATTGCATCTATCATGCAAAATTGGGCTCACTTTTGTCTTGCAAAAACCATAGCTTGGCAATGCTATCTTCTCTCATGAACTGCACTATAATTGAGAAGTTTGTTTATTCCTTGCAACAAGCTTGTAGTGTCAATCCTAGAAAATATGGATAAGCTGACCAAATTGCAAATGATGTCTATGATAGTGAATTAGGTGGGTGATCTGGCATCATAAAATCTAGAGGAGATTGTTTTGCATTTATTTTTCGTATCACATCATGTAATCAGTTAGTGCAATGATACCACAAGAGTTAGTGATGGTGATTCATCTACAAGTAGTTGAGCTAGGTATACAAAAGTTTCATAAAAATAATTAATTACTATTAAATAATAAAATACAATTGAACCGAGATAAATAATATAACATGTTTGAAAATTAATTATGTATTTACTCTCATTAGGTAAACAAAAAATAGACATTAAATTAAGTCATTAGAATTATATATTTTGTGCTTATACTTACAAAAGATATACAATTCATTAATAAGTTATAGTATAGAAATTTCATGAAAAATATAAATCAATAATATATATTTAAAAATAATAGTAATAGAGAAATTGGGGAAAGAAAGAAAAGAGTAGTCATACTTATGTCTATGCCCAATATGACTCAACATTTGCAAGGTGCGTGCTCTTTATGGGCCATAATGATAGTGGATTGAATGGATGAGAGATTTTATAGACATCGATGAGGCCAAATAAGCATATCGTACACTCTTTCATCTTTAATTCTCGAAGGTAATAAATGGTAGGAAGCTAAAATAATTTTATTTACAATTAGAAATCTGTTAAATATTTTGAAGATATTATCTTAATGATAAGTTTTGATTTCAATATTCAAATAAAACTAAAAATACTTTTATATTAAAAAGAAGCATAAATCTAATTGTCTCAAAAGAATTATTGAAATTTAAACTTATCTTTAATGTGTATATATTAAATTAAAATATATATTATATATTAGATTATATTAATACTTAATAATTTGTAAGCTTATAAATTCTCATAAATCAATATTAAATAAAAGTCAATGAAATTTAATCATTAGAAAAACCTTTTAAAAACTATAAATAAAGTTAATCAGATTTCAATTTTGTTTTGTGGTGTTATGATTTGACTTTAAGAATGATGAGAACATTATATACAATGTGGTTTTACTCTCTTGGGACATAAGGATTAAAAAGAGGTAGTGTTTTCATTTTTAAATTGTGAAATCTTATTTAGTTAACTTTTTTATTAAAGTTTTAATTGAAAATAATTAATTTTTTATTTAAAGCTTTTCACTATATTATTATCTCCTTTATTTTTTTTATTTATTGTTTATAGATCTTCAAAATGAATCACATCATTTTAAAATGCACTTTTCTTACCTACATTCTTTTAAAATGAATCACATCCTTACAACAACACATTCTCCCATGTTTGAAAGAGAATAGTGGAAGGTGGATGGTAGATTTGGAAAAATGAACTTTAGAGTTAGTTAATTTAGTTGAGAAAAGGAATGCCTTCACTTTAATAATATTAGATTATGTATATAAAATAAATAAATATTTTAATAATAACTATAAATAAATATATTATCCTGTATATTTGTCACCACTTCTTTCTATTTTAATAGAAGCATATTTATTATCATATTTATTGTGCATTATATTTCATATAAAATATCATAATAAATATGTTTTCATTAGATTTTTCAATAAAATTAATATAATTGTAAACAATAAATGTAGATAAATACTAAACAGAAAATAAATTTGATATTTTAATTAGTAATATATAATCTTTATATATTATGTTATCTTTTATTGTAGTATATTATATTTATACATATTTTAAATATAGGTTTATATTTTTGTCTGTATTATTTGATTTGTTACATTATTCTATAATTTAAAATATTTATATTTATAAATAAGTATAGTTTTTTAATTGCAAAAGTTTTTAAAAATTATTATCATTCTTATGCATTGTTTCAGTCTAGGGCCTTTCTTGTATTAAATTTGTGCTTTTTAATGATAGCAAAACATTAGAGAATCTTGTTTTTGAAAGCAAATAAAACAAAAATTGGGCGTGAAATTTAAATAATTCAGAGTGCAATAACACATATAAATTTCTCTTCACCCGATTTGATAACTTTGTGTTTTTCTAGAGTTTTGTGGGTTTTTGCAACAATTTTTTCACATTTTTTTGCTATTTGTAGGAATTTTGACATGATTTGAATGTGATTTAAATGAAAAAAAAAAAATCATTGAAAATTGCGTCAACTATTTTTTCACAAATAGCTGGCTCCATGATTTGATTAATCGGGTATAGTCTCAATTTTTTTGCAGATTATTGGTCCACTGGAAGAGGCTCTGATGTTGTTTGTAGCAAAGATATCAGCTGGGGCCATTGATGCTCTCAAACTTAGATGTACCATAACCTATAACCTGGGAGAAATAAATTAGCAAACCATCAAAACTTGAACAGGCAAGAGACATGAAAAATAGAAACACACATTGAGAGCAAAATGTTTCATAGACTATAATGAGTTCATAAGATTTCCCGATGACAAATCATTTTATAGAATCAATATGCAATAGTACATGCTTCCTCAAGCAAGCTCGTAATTGATACTTTATCCAACATACGCATCACCCAGTTACCAGAAGCTTAGGACGCTGGAGCTTCTGGCTCTTGTAAGCCCCGCCTCTCTCAGATCGCCCTGCTCTTCTCTTCCCTCCTCTGTGTTACTTCCCGCTTGCTGGAGCTGAACCAGAGCCGCATACCATCTGCCGTCTCTGCTTATCAATTCGTTGTGCTGCCCCGATTCGATCACCTGACCATTTCCCACCACTGCAATGAGGTCGGCGTTGAGGATTGTGGAGAGGCGGTGGGCGATTATGAGCGTTGTACGCCCAATGGAAGCATTGTCCAGGGCATCCTGCACAATCTTCTCCGACTCTGAATCTAGAGCACTCGCGGCCTCGTCCAGCACAAGCACCCGAGGATCTCTCACCATGGCCCTTGCAATGGCTATTCTTTGCTTTTTCCCTCCTGACATCTGCACTCCGCGCTCTCCTACCTGTCACATTTCACTCATATTCATCAATTTTTCTTTTTTATTTATCAGTCGACGGTTTTACTCTTTACCAAATTGGACGAAACAGAAAATTGTGGAGCGAATGAGAAGTTGGGGAGAAAATTGAAAAAAAAATCTGACCTGGGTGTCATACCCGTCTGGCAACTGGGTAATAAACTTGTGGCCGTTGGCGACCTGCGCGGCAGCAACAACATCCTCCATGCTGCTTTCCTCCTTCCCAAACAAAATGTTTTCTTTGATAGAAGTCGCAAACAGAGCAGGCTCTTGGCTCACTAATCCTATTTGGCTGCGCAGCCATTTCAATTTGAGTTCCCTAATATCAACTCCGTCCAGCAGAATCTGCCCACCCAGAGGATCGTAAAACCTCTCCACCAACGCAACCGCCGTAGACTTTCCCGATCCGCTGCCTCCCACCAAAGCAACTGTTTTGCCAGGCCGGATGGTCAGACAAAAATTAGAAAATACGAGGGTTTCCGGCCCCGATGGGTAAGCGACTTCAACGTTTCTGAATTCGACTTCGCCGCGAACTTGTTCCAGAATTTCTCCTCTGCTCTCATCAGAGTCAATGATGGGCACCCTCTCAATCATCTCAAATATACGTTGAGCAGCGCTGCATGCCTCCGAAAAGTACCGAATGTTTGGAATTGCAGAGCCCAAAGCTCTGTAAAACATCCACAAAAGTTGTACATGACGATTAAACTCTAGATACCTTAAATCACAGACAAATTCTAAAAAATTACAAAGCACTTACGCTCCACCCAAAATTAGACAAGTTCCAGTTGCAAAAATCCTTCCTCCGTTGGCTCCATGATACATGACCTGTCTTGTGCCATACCATGATATGAATGCCCACATGCAGAACACCACTCCCGTGCTTCCCACTGCTATGCCTTTTACCAGACCCTGCCTTATTCCTAGCTTTACACTCTCGTTAAGTGCCGCTGCGAACTTGGCGATTGTTGTCTCCTCTCCTACGAAAGAAAACACTGTTCTTATCGACGACAGAGCTTGCTCTGCAATGTTGCATGCGATGTTGTTGGATTTCTATGTCTTGTGAGCAATCCCAAGACAATCCTTCCATACATTACTCCCGGAATTATGAGAAATACCACGAATGGAAATGACACAGCTGCCAGCCTCCATGTCAAGTAGAAGGCCACAATGTAACTGCTAATCAAGAATGTTGCGTTCTTCAGGAAATATGGTAACTGGGTGATAAAAACATAGTGTTAGATCACAAATTATAAATTATTGAATTGAACTTTCACGCTAACAGCTTTCAAGGCGACCCCGGTAACAACTTTCAGCTCGACCTCTTTCGCAATTTGTATTTTGTTCTGTTTTGTTTCTCAGCCGCCGTACATTGACGTAGCTTCTTTCCTCGGCGACCGATTAATGTTGATGTGTTTCAAAACCACTTTCCATCTTTACAACCGAAAACTTGGAGTTTAGCAGTTTCGAGCGTGAGACAGGTTTTGTTTCCATCCGTATGCAAGCAACCTCGCACTTAAAGCCTATCGGCTAATTAATCGGCAAATAAATACAAGCATAAATTACAATGATATTTTATAATTTAAAAGAGTCATAATTAAAATACAGCTCAATTAAGAAATGCATTTTCTATTTCGAGATTCTATTCAAAAATAATTATTGTATAAATTTTTTTATTTTTTTTTCAGAGTTAAATAAAGTGGTAATTTTAAAAATATCTTAAATAGAAATAATAAATTTTGTTTATTTAAATATTTTTGGGAAGACGCTTCCAAGACAATTTTAATGTCAGAGAGATGGGAAACTCCTATCTCTTGTTTCTCGTGGGCACAAATTGGATTCCCTTTTCTAGATTGTAATGGAACTCGGCTACTCAGCTTCAATTGCAGGCATCGAGAAGAACGATGCTCTAACTTATTATAAAATTGAGTATTGAGAGTTTTTTAGTGGGAAATTGTACTTTATTTTAAGTTTTTTTAATTAGAAAAATATATATATTTAAGATTAATGAATATTATAAAAAATATATTCTTTAAAGATAAAGAATTTTGAAAGTAGAAAATAAAGATTAAATACAATAAAGTGAAGTAATATAAGTCTAAGAATGGGTGGTACAATTTCACTTTTTATATCTCAATATTTCTTGAGATGGGAGTTAATAGGAAGAATATTTTGAATATAATCTCATTTTGTATCACAAGTAATGAACTATCTTCTTATTAATTAAACTCTGGGTCTAATAAAATCAAATATTTTAAACTCTTGAATTTACTTAGAATAATTTTATTTTCTAATGAGATTTAAAATATTTGATATTAAAATTGTTTGATTATAAATCGAATTCCCTTCTATTTTCATATAGGAGAGAGAGCATAGGTTCACCATCTTAATTTCACACTTTTCAAAAATGTTAATGGAAATTTCAAACCACTCCTAATGTTTTAGATCAACTTATTTGACAAGTCCATGTTTATAATTAAGGTTTCAACCACGTCATCAAATATAATGACACGTGAACATTTCTTTATTTATGGTTTTGAAAAGGGCTCATGAAAAATGAAAACACTAAGTCACATTTTATTAGTGTATTGATATGGCATCATATGATTTGGTGCTTTTTAGATCTAAGAAATATATGTCACTCAATTATAGATGCTCATTATCAACACTATAACTTTAAAGTCACAACTATTGCTACAATTTTATTTAAAAATATCAGACATTAAATTAAGAAATCTTATAACAATTATTAGAAAATGTTTACATAGGAACTCTCCTCTCTAGGAAACTCCAATCTTATGTACTTTCTTTTAGACAAATAAAAATGATATGAGATTAATAGTTAATTTTTAAATAAATTAGAATAAAATTTAAAATAGATTTAAATACTTTGTTTTTATAATTTAAATTTACTAAATATAAACAACAATAAAATAAATAATTTTAATTTCTTTTAAATAAAAAAATTTATAAATCATTTATTTATAACATTATTATTTTTAAAGGTGTTATTTTATGAAATTTAGACTATATAAATCATATAATCTAATTTGATTTTCTTATAGTTGTTATTTATATTTTTAAATGTAAATTTTTTGTTTCATATAATAAGATTATATTATAATGATTTCTTACAATTATTTATTTATTAATATTTTCTAATTTTAAAAGTGAATAGTAATATATGATTTTGGCATTTAAGGTTTTAGATAACGAAATATATTTTTTAAAATTTTATTGTGAAATTTGTAGTGCAATTATGTATGTCGTCTCAATTTAAATAGTTTTAAAAGGTAATATTAGACCGTGAGAATTTTATGAAAGGATTAAAAGTGGTATTCTTTATTATATTTCAAATTTACAAGTTTAGTGATGGTTATTTATGGCTATCTTCCCAGTTAAGTATAGTTTCTACTTTGAACTAACTAACAATGATACTTACAGTCTTCAATTTTAGTTTGGCAGTCTCAAGCTATTTGGTTTTTTCATTCTTGACCTAAAGTTGGCTTATTTTGCTAGGTGTATGTTCTTTCAAGGTCTTTACATTGGTTTGAGATTATTTTATTTAAACATTTTAAATTGTCAATGCACTTTTTTGTTGGCGTCAAGAGACTTTCGAACACCTTTTCTAGTTTTGTAGATTAGAGTTTAAGGCGTTTGGATTTATGATTATTTTAAAATCATTTAGGCTTTAACATTTTTTTGGCACTAATATTATTAATGGATCAACGTCATATTCCCTACATGTATAACTAGAGTTGGCATGGTTTTAGTGTAGAGATTCTTTTAGTATTTACAAAATAGAAAGCTCATTATTTTTTAAGCTATCTTATCATTCACCAACTTTTGTTTTAATGTAAATTTATGATTGACTCTAATATTTTGTCATAGATTCAAGTGTAAGCTACTGATAATTTGTTTGTTCTAAAGAGATCATTCTTATTGAGGTTGGTTGTTGTCTACATCCTGTTAAATTCTATTTCACTGCCATTTTCTATTGGTGGAAATATAGGTTATGGGTGCAAGCACAAAGTTGAGTGCCAATTCCGCGGAAGTCCGCGGCCAAAAGAAATTAGATTTTTAAAAAATGGGTGCCCATTATGGTTTGGGTGCCCAAGACGTAAATATAAAACGGGCACCCGTTTTGGTTCGGGTGCCCGTGCTAAAACGACCCATTTTTTTAAAAATGGGTGCCTATTTTGTAAAACTATTTAAATTTTGTTTTAAATCGTTTTGCAAATCATTTTCACAATTCGCAAAACGTGATTACGTTTTTCTTTGGACGGGTGCCCATTTTTTAGAGCTACCATCGACCCCCCTTCTGCCATTTTTCTGACTACAGGTACGTATTATTGTCTTTTATTTGTTTTTTATTTTTTTTTATTAAAAATATTTTTTATTTTTGTTTTTAATTAGTTTAATGTTAAAAAATGTACATTATGTTTATTGTTTACTATTTAATGTTTAAAGTTTTTTTAAATAGGATTAAAATAAATTGTTATATTTAGTTTGAAATTTTAATTTGTAAATTATTTTAGAAAACTAAATAGAAAACTTATTTAATACTAGGTAGAAAACTAAAACATAAACCTAACGACAACTGAAACAAGAAACCCTTGGTAGAAAACTAAAACCTAAACCTAACGACAACTGAAACAAGAAACCCTAGGTAAAAAACTAAAAACTAAACCTAACGACAACTGAAACAAGAAACCCTAGGTAGAAAACTAAAAGCTAAACACAACTGAAACAAGATTGTAAACCCTAGGTTGAAAACACAAATGTAAAGCTAGACAGAACTTCAAACAAAAAAATTGTAAACCCTAGGTCTAGAAAATAAACAATAAACTCTCTCTCTCTC
>MU227053.1:29438-41670 GCA_018584345.1 Thuja plicata
AAACATAAAAACTAGGAACAATGTAATCAATCTAAAATTCAAACTTCAGCTCCTTAAAATCTCTAAATACAGTGGAATGCCAAGTCTTCTTGGCTTACAATAGATATTCAAGTATAATGCTAAATCTAATATGAAAGATCATCTACAGCAGCACCTAAATATACTTGATATACCAATGCAAACATTTGAAAATTATAAGAGGAACCTGATTATATGGAAGCGCTTGATGTTGAAGACAAAGATGCAATCAATAACTACTAAAGGGAGTTTCTTCTTAGCCCAAACTGCCTTCTCGAAGCTAGAAAATAAATTGAAATTACTATAGCATCACTGTAGCATCACTGTAGCATCACTGTAGCGGCATTGTAGCATCATTGTTCACGACTGCTGTTCATGTCACCTTCAGCCTTAAAAAAAAGTCATGGGACCCCAGCACTGTTGCAATATGATTGAAATTTGTATCAGAATTATTCCTCAAATCGTTTCCACACAAATTTGGCCCTAGGCCACAAAATTTGGCACAATGAGAAGACTGAGTTATCTCCTCCAATAACTGCAACCCTTCGGAAGATCTTTCACCACCTCAGTTATGCTATCAATGGGAGTTTTCATTCCCAAAGACAAAGTCTGTAGAAACCCTTGGCTCCACAAGTGCACAAGCAAATATCATTATCAAAATTGGATGCCCTACAATGAGGCTCTCTCCTCTATTTATTCTATTCCTTCATCCCTTCTAGAAGAACATAAAATATTATTTTATTGCACTTTTCTAGAAGCTTCCTCCTTTCCAACAATAATTAGTTGTGCTTCTAGAAGATTCCCTTTTTCCCATATAATATTATTTTAGTGACTTATGATTTAATATTTATTTTAGTCACTATAAAGTCCCCTTTTAATTTTTAAATTATTTAATGACTTTATAAGAAATTATTTCTCTACTTAGCCTTCAAGGAATGAAAGGCTAAGAACTCCATTGAGAGGCTAAAAATATGGGGACATTACACAACCTCAACCTCAACCGAGTGTATACAAGGGAGAATAAAGTTAGCAGGCAATCAAAAGGAACCTCTCTCTTTTGCATATCATTTCAAACATTAATGCAATCATTTCATCACTCTAGTTACTTAGGATGTAACGTCCCCGCCAGGGAACCCAGAAGGACAAGGTCTAAAGCTCTAAGAAAAGTAGCTAATTTATTTTTTATAGAAGCAATAATGTTACTTGCATCTTAAACCACAAATAAGAACATGTCCTTAAAGGTTCGTTACTAACATTAATACTACTGATCCAATTACTCATCTTATGAATTTATTTTCTATCTACTTTACTTTAGATTAGCCCTACTATTCTAAAGGATTAATGCCATCAGCCTGCTCACTTGGAGATATTCATTTATTTGTGCATAGCGGCCTGTAGATAGTAGGGCTCCGAGGCAGGAGGACCCGGGCGGACCATACAACTAACATTTAGCTTTTAGGCAAGATAGAATTATGTCCCTCCAAAATCATAGTTTATTTTCTATCTACTTTACTTTAACATTTAGCTTTTAGGCAAGATAAAATTATGTCCCTCCAAACCAAAATCATAGGAGATGAGATTGGAATTGTGTTCCAAAAGAATTTAGTAAAATAGATACCCTTCATAATAATTCTTAGACAAAAAGATTCAGCCTATGACTCATGCTTCTATATTAAATAACTAAAAGCATTTTAATTTGATAGAAACCCTTCTTTAAAAAAAATTTAAATTAATTTACAAACATCATTTTAGACATAATGAATCTTATATTTTTATGAAAGATGAATCCATATAAATTACGAAATATACATCAATACAAACTGAAAAACTACTCTACGATCGAGTCCCATAACTATATCATAACATTTCGAAGCTGATTGATATTTCCATTCATCATGAACCTAATTATATAGGAAAACTACATACATAGCAAGCAAACCATATATATCCTGGACGACAATAGTAGAGTTATTAAGCTTTTACTGCACTAGTTTTGTGTTAGTAGACCAGACTGCTTTAAGTCGACTGTTCTGACTACGGTACACAACCAAATTGCCATCATCCCCCAAAACCATTGAACTGAACTTGACACACGACCTCCCACACCCTTGATTACTAGCCCACACTGCATTATACTGCTTCCCATCATATATCACCAAGTTCCCATCACTCTGTAGACGCAGGAAGCAACTGTTCCCAATCCCACCAGTATTGCTGCTCCACATCCTCCGATTTTTCAGCGTATCAGTCAATACAAGATTACAGTCCCTCTCCATTATCAGCCTTACTCTCTTATTCCCAGATGTCAAATACTCACCCGCTTTCAGAACGTCCCAAACGCCATAGTCATGGCTCAACAAAACCAGAGGCGATACGGGACAGTTTAAAAAGCCAGTCTTGTCAACAGGGGAATATCTTGACACCATTGACAAAGATTTGGAAGCTTGGGCCCTAACAGACTCATGGGTCATGGCTACTGAAGCTTCACTAAGTGTATTATGAGTAGATTCAATGTTACTTACATTCAAATGACTGATGGTCCGGAGTGAAGGGAGGGCGAGTTTGGCTTCATTATCATCGAGAAGGTAGTAATCAAGCCAAGCGTAGCCATTTGAAACGGCAGCCCAAGAGCAGCCTTGAAGTAAAAAGGGCCTGAGATAAGGAACAGTTGTTCTGAAATCCTCTAAGACTAGATCACCTATAGCGCTTTCCCAGGTACCAACTGTACAGAACTGGGTAAAACGAACGTATCTGAAAGCAACGCGCTTGCCATTCACCTGCTCAACTCTAGCAAATGCAAATCCGCTGTCATACCATTTTGATGAATTGAATCCATTGTGGTATGCCAGGAGATTGTTCAGAGCAACAATAACGTCTGCGCCTTCTTCTACTGAGAGGGCATATTTTGGGCCTGATGTGGTAAAGAGTGCAAGTGCGGACTGGGTAGAAAGAAGAAGAATGAAAAGAAGAGGCAGGGGATGATAAACAAATGGAGCGCTCGCCATTACAGAGAGAAAAGATAGAGTTCGGTGTAGATCGAACTTGGTGAGAATTTAAGCATTAAACTTGTTTATATAGAGCATGGATTGGAAGGGATGAGGAACATGAATTATGTAGAGCTTACACGCGATGCTCGTGAAGATGTACTGTTCAACGCACTAGGCTGGACATATATAATGATGGTGTAGTTTAATGATGTGGGTCTCTTCCACATGGAAGACAGGATAATTTTATTGTCAGACAGATGGAAACCCGTATCTCGTGCTTCTCGTGTGCACAAAGGGGATTCCACATGGAACTTGGCTTCAATTGTAGGCATCGACAGTCCTCAAGTAAAAGGACGTTGCTCTAACTTACTAGCACTTGCACCATAGGAATTTATATAAATAAATATATTAGAAGTACAATTTTATATATTCATAGGAGATACATTAATTTTATGTCTTTTAGTCTATAAAGATATTTAAAATTTTGTGTATTAAAATGCTATCTTTTGTAAATTATTTTATATATATTCAAATTAATAGTATAATTTGTTTTGAAGACTTATAATGTTAAGGAGCTAATTTAAGTTATGGAAAAATGTTTGGGAAATTTTTTTTGCATTAAAACTCACTTTAAATTTATTGAGATTGCTTTCAAATCAAGGAATTAGATCCATGTGTTCTTGCATGCAAACCCATGTGGATAGTGGTCAGTGTTTTCTTGAATGCATAGATCCATTTCAATAGTTATGTATTTTTAAAGACTATGGGTTGTTGATGAGAGCAAAAAAATATCCTTATTTCAATGTCTTCTACTATGTTTCAAGCTTTGAGTCTCTCATTGATGTTTTTTGTTGGTTTGAGATGGGTGCTAGATCATCTCTATTGTTGGAAGTTCTTAGCATTCTAAATAAATTATATATAACATCAAATACATTATTTTATAACAGCACTCCATATAATCATTGTTTTATTATCTATTTACAAGCATCTCAATATTTATTTCAGATTTAATTATAGAAATTAAAATAAGATTAAAATTGAATATTTTTTTTTTTAAGTGAGAAAATTATATCATATATAAAACAAACTATATAAAAATATACTTTAAGTAAAAAATAATTGAATATTAAAAACGCATCCTTTTTAAAAAATTAAAAAAATATTCACTTAACATAAATATATTTAAAATAACTTTCCCATAGCTTAAATCAATCAACAATAAAAAACAATTATAAAATAACATTTACATGGCATAAACAAAAACCTACATTTATTAACAGTATAAATTCAAAATAAAACATCGGTCACACGGTATCCAAAAAAATAGAAAATAAACAGCCTTATGAAAGTGAATAAAAAAACAAACGAAATTAAGCCACCCATCGTCTTTGGGAAAGACTTAATGATGTGGCAAGGAGAAAAATTTACAGATGACAATATTGTTGCTGGGCAAGTCTACATGGACGCCAGGTGCAAGCAATTACAAGTTACACATGGTTTCTTTTTCAGTATCCTAAAACAACTCTATTGTTATCTGTTCAATAAGGCGCGACATGAAATATCATAGTTTGGAAAATGTATTAGTGTCTTACACGCATAACAAAAACTCGCAGATGTTTTAAGCTTGCAATCCAATTTGCTAGTGAAGTTGTTCATGCTAAGGTCTAGAAACTCTAATTTTTTATGCTTGCAATCTAATAATAATCTGAGGTAGGAAAAAAAAGATTGAAATTCTGGACAGATTTTCTGACTATCAACCGGTATTTCTCCACTGATCTCTTTGTACTCACTTGTGGAAGAAGTTAAGAACGGCCAAAAAGAGCAAAAAAACAGGTTGTAAAAGAGTGGCATTTATCAATGGCGGACCCAGAAATTTATTCCTCATGGTTTGATGGTTTGATGATGTGAAGAGAAAGTTTGAATTTCACAGGGCTGAAAATAGTGAGTTAGATGATCCGTCAGGAAAGTCGTCTCCAATTTCCATAAACGCAGTGCCAGTGTATTTGATGGGATTAAACAGGGACGCATATGTGCCTCGGGTAGTCCGTTTGGGCCTTTTTCATAATAGGATATCTCAACCACTCTCTCAGATGGAGCTCTAAAAAATAAACGTCGTGAATCGAATAGTGAAAAGACAACCACAACAGCAGCAACATGCACGCTTTCTGGTGGAGCGAGTACAGAACTTGCTTCCAAAACATACAGAAAGCTATAAAATAAAAGTGGAACGCGACCCAGAAATCCTTGCATGGGCGTTCACTATGGACAAATGCTTCATTTTGGAGACTCTCAGACTTATAGCAGATGAAACACAATGGGATCTCAATGTTGAATCACAATGGAAGCTCGATCATGTCTTCAATAGGAACAAAGTCTGATCTTGTCAATTCGACATTCTAAGTGACATTCTGATGCTTGAAAATCAGGTTCCTATTATACTGCTCATAGAGCTATAAGCAATGGAGGACAGGCCAACAATAGAAACAGCAAGGGACGTCACAAGTTTTGTTTTTCATCAAAAACCGCTAGACAAAACCGGTGGTGTGCGTGCGTGTGAGACAATAAATTGGACGTACAGTGCCGAGCTCACTCGGGAGGGAAAGCCTATCGACTTGATTAGAAAACTGAGAGTTTTTTATGGAGTTTTTTAATTAGAAAAATGTATATACTAGCACTTGCACCGAAAGAAGGTGCAAGGGGTACGCCGATAGGTGTATGATTTGGAAGCATAAATGAAGCTTTACATAATAAAAGGAAGTGTGTGAAAGTGTCAATCTACAAACATGTTTCAATGAAGTAGGTAGTCTTGTACATAGCAGCATCCATTTTGGATGAATTACACTTTGAATAGTGTCGTACTACGTATTTTGTAGGTCATAGAAAAAAGTAGCATTGAAATGCATGGAAACACATTAAAAAAAAGTATTTGTTTAACTATAAATATTCTATATTTCCTCTTCTTGATCAGCAAGTGTGAACTTTAGATAATAAAATGCCATAGTTGATAAGCAAAAAAAAATTGCATGAATTGAAGAAAGTGAATAATTTAAAGTGCAGTGCTAAAAAAATGGGGTGTACAATTAATTTCACGCACCTAAACTTACTATGAGATCAATTGTAGGCAAGTTTCTTCTTTCTTTCTTGCTAATAATGCTGTATGGATTCTTTTTCATTTTGGAATAGCGATTGAAAGAGAAGATAGGCTCTATTGTAGAAATAGTCTCATTTCATTTATTCATATGCTTGACCATAAGACCATCAAATTTAATTTCTGGGTATAAACGGGGAATAAACCACATACAAAATAGAATAATAAGTGAAAACTGACATTGTTTATCAATTTACAATAGACAAATAGGGAAGGCTAGAACCGAACCAAAAAAATACCATTCAGACCTAGGCATATAGAATTTAGATTCCCATGACCAAAATCAAACTCCATGAACCTATAAGACCTATAGGACAACACACCAGAAATAACTCATCTAGGTGTTTGACTAGCAATGCATGGCTTATAAAGAAAAGACATGCATAAGGTCTTACTTGTTGAGGTCAAATCAACAACATGGCTGCCCAAATATGTCATTGTCAAAGCTCATGAGTTTCTATTTCATGTGCTATAGAAATTGCCATTGCAAGGATCTATTTCTGGATCATGTACATATGAAGTGTGTCTTGTCAGACTCCAAAAGAGAACCTGCACCTATTATGATTGATAACAAACAACCAAAAATTTATATAGAAACAATGAATGTTACTTGGAAATTATGCATTCCTTATGTACAAAATTATTGTTATGTTCTTGGTGTACAAAATAGCTAAACAATTGGCATCAAAGCAAGAGAAAAGAGTGGTCAAGCTTTTAAGGAATTATGGCAATGGCCTATGAAGTGTAAGAAATCACAAGGTACATAAGTACCATGGATCATTAAAGCATAAAATTATTATAAAGATGTAAGGATCTTTGTTATCCTACTTGCATACTGTTATATTTGTGCTAGGGAGAGAATCCAATAGTTGAGTATTCTAACTTTCCACCTCTCAAAATCATCTACCAAATTCAAAACCCATAAGCAATTGTGGTACAAAAATTAGAGACAATCAAATCCAAAAGCAATTAAGGGACAAACTAATTTCATTAAATTGCAAGGAATCACGATCAACACAAACAACTTATCACAACTAATAGTGCTATACTATCAAAAAATTAAACATTAAATCAAACAAATCGGATCATAATTACTAAAAATAACAAATGCGCTTGTGACCCGTGTTCATTTTCTCAAAATAACAAATAGGGTTTAGTCGGAACCCATAGATCACATTTAGGATTTTTAAATAGAAGTAGATTTGGTGTTTATCTGTAACGCATTAATGGTACAATTTTTTTTTAGAAGTAATTCAATGGCATATCCAAGTGGAGTTGATGCATATAAGGCAATGCTCTATGTTACATAATTGTCAAACCCCTAAAAATGGATTTATATACAATAAGTCTTATTACAGTAGCAGTTAGGCACCAAGAATCAAGTTGAGAATGCAACCTACATGCCTTTGGTTATACGATTCAATTACATTGGCTTTTATTAAAATGTAAAGGAAACTAAACTTGGAAGTCCAATTTCTAATTTTGAGTTATTGTGCCCAGTCCCTTTAACTAGAAGAGCATATTGGCTCTTCATCTAGGCATTATTTGTATGATAAAATATTCTTCTGAAACTTCAACTATAAAGTGAATACAACCATGATAAAATAAATGCTAAAAAAAGATACAAGATACAATAATCACTTCATCTTGTCACCGAACAAGAAATCAGTGAGGGCCTCTGTAGATACTACAATTGGATTTGATTCATTATTCAAACTAATTGGTAAGTTCTATAACTTCCTTGCAAGTGTTCCATCATGTTGCAAATAGCTTGAACACCCTATTTATTACTTGCAAATATCATTCTTGTGTGTGTATTTGGGTACCTGTTGAAAACAACACAAACACTCAATAGGTCATTGCATTAGTTCAAATGGTTAGATAAAACGTTCAAAACCACTAATATCGGCCTATTGCCTTCTAACTAAAAAGAGTGTGATTAGTTGCCTATTAGCCCTCAGAATATGCTACAAATCAGTGACCAATACTATTCTAGCATGAAGTATTTAATTCAATTTTAAGCTAAAAAGATGAAAAACCATGTATTCTAGCTCTAAAAGATGAAACTAAAACAATGCAAAAGCATGGAATAATGAGTGGAATGTGAATCTAGGATGAATCCAACAGCATAAAAATGTGTTTTTGATCTTATGTGAAGGCTTATTTGCTCTCAAAATAGGCTTCTATTTATAGAAGAATGGGAGAGAGAGAGAGAGAGAGGGGGGGTGGGGGGGGGACAAGGTTCATTTATGAATTAGAAGAACCATAAATGAAGATGTAAGAGCCATTAATGCCAAAGGCATTAATAAGGCATGGGAGATACATAGGCTTAAGGCATTTTCATTAATAAGGCATTAATGAAAGCCTTAAAGAGTCAAGGGAGGATGTAAGAGGATGGCTTGAGAAAGTGGACCTTAAGGAGGTCAAGCTTGAGAAAGTGAAATTTCTCAAGTGGGTTGAGTTGTTAATCATTCCTTAATGGAATGTGACAACATTAGGAGGTGGGTTAGAGAAGAATTTAGGATTTAGGATTATATTAGCATGGGTGAATGGGTTGAGAAGGGTTAGAACCCAGGGTAGAAGTGGTTGAGATGGGTTAGGTTGGAGTTTGAGGGAATATTAATAAATGAAATAAACTTATTTAATTCATTTAGTAATATAGGAATTAATTATTTAAACAATGAAATTGCTTTTTAATAATTAGGGGACTATAGCCATTTTAATTAAATTAAATAGGCTAGGGGAATGGGTTATTTTGCAAGTGGGTATTTGATTTTGGGATTTATTTAATTCCTTTATAATTAAATATTATAGCCATATTTGATTTTGGTTTGATTTGATTGGTCAAAATTGATTTGAATTATATGGCTATAATACTTAATATAATTTAGTGATAAAAATCACCTAGGACATTAAATTGATTAGAAGAATTATGCCAAGCAGTAATAGGGTCATTTTGGACATAATCAAGGGTATGATCACACTTAGGGAAAATAGGGTCCATAGTTGGAATAGACCAAATTCAGGTGGTTACATTTGCCCCTCTTTGAATTGATGTGCGAGCATCGCATTAATTCAAAGAAAGTTTTTGATTTTGACTTCAGAAAGATTGAGAATCTCGTTCTTGGTTGTCAAATGAAATGTTGATGAGATCAGTCTCGCACTTGATTGAACAAAACTAATAGAATTGATTTTGAACTTGGTTGTCATCCAAAGATCAATAAAATATTTTAAAAATACCAATTCTAAACTTAGTTGTCATCCAAAAATTGATAATACTGATTCTGAACTTGGTTGTCCTCCAAAAGCCAGTATGAAGCTGCCCGGAGCTTTTAAAATCTTTTAAAATGAGGAAACATAAGATATCCAGCTCATGAGAACCAAAGCTTCCTATCCAACGGTTCCGACTTAGTCAAGGAAACTGTTATGCCCCCATTTTGTTTGATAATGAAGTCATTTTGATGTTGTTTCGTGTCAAAATTTAATTTGATGATAGTGTGATCATGCCCCCTCAGGAACAAAATTGAAGGAAAAGGAATAAATCCCTCAGTTTGAAAAGAACATAACACTTGCAGGAAATGATAGGTTCAGAAAGAGTGGAGTAGAAGAAGGTGTGTTTAAAAATAAACACACGATTATCAAGTTAATTACGTAAAAATATGAGTGATAAGGTTGAGAAAATGATGTTTAGACCAAGATGTAGGATGAAATGTGTCGTATTTACCCATGTGGTGAACAAATGAAGCAAAGTTGCAATTTTTGAAAGTGTCACAAAAAATGACACTATGCTGCTGGAAACATCATAGGCACCTTCGATTTGGTTCCCGATTGAGGAAAAAGAGAACACAAGTTATTTTGTAGTTGTTTGGGAGGAGTTTCAAAAACCCTAAATGTCTCAAAAGACCCATATAAGCCTCCAAATCGACCATTTCACTAGTCATTTTCACTTTTAGCTATAGAAAATCAGAGAACTCTGCAGAGAAAATGGTGGTCCCCATGAGGAAACATCGATTCGAGTTGAGCCGACGACACCAGCGACCAGCCGACTACCCACCGCTGGTAAGTACCCGATAAACTACCTTGTGAAATTTGCATTTTTGAATTTTATGCATTTTTGTGAATTTTAGAGCCCCTAGAAGGTAGGATCGCATCCAGGATTCTGGATCGTATCCTGGGAAATGCGCATCGCATCCGGTTTTTCCTGAATCATATCTGGTTTTTCCCAGATTCTGCGTCGCATCCAAGTTTTCCTGGATTGCATCCAGTCTTTGAGATTTAGTCTTGTTTGTAGCTAGAATCCATCAGGGAATCATATCCTAGATTTTGGGGATCGTACCCTACATTTAGGATAGCATCCTATTTTTCTAGGATCGCATCCTATATGCGCAATCGCATCCTGTACTTCTAGGATCACATCTGGTAGAAGACTTAAGTTTTTAATTTTCTTTGATCTGTTTGTGTCCTGCGAACTTGGAATGACTTAGCAGAGTAGGAATGTGCCCTTTGTTGGAGATAGAATGCTGATGTTTTACTGTGTTGTCAAAAATCAGGCCCAGTTTGAGGTAGTCACCTTTCGCGGCACTTATCTTGTGCGAGTTCTGGCATTGTCTGGCTGACTGTTAGATGATGAGCAGACTACCGTGATCTGATGTGGATTGCAGTCACTGATGGGTTTACCCGAGATCAGGGTAAACCGAGGGTTGTTGATTTCTCTGGCTGAGAGATGGCATTCTAAGCACAACACCTTCCACGTACCTACTGGTGAGATTACTGAGACACCAGAGGATTTTTGGAGGATCTTACGCATATCGATGGTGGGACATGAGGTGTTCTTTGAGTTGAGAGCTGGCGTGGCGATCGGGACTGCTCAGAGATTCTTCCAGGATGACAGTATAGATTGTAGATACTTGTCCTGGGATTATATGGTTGATCACTATGATCGATTAGCTGTATACTTGGCTGAATTGGTAGGCGGCATCCTTATGCCAGACAGAGGTCAGCACAGTTTCTTGGTGGGCTGGGTCAGTATGGTGGAGCAGATGATCATCCACCATCGATGGTTTGCTTGGGGGAGCTGTATATTAGCTCACATATACCGAGAGCTCCATGAGATTGTATACCACCATACTCACAGCATGACTATGGGTATACTAATTCTACAGATTTGGGCCTGGGAGCACATCCTTGTGACACGGCCAATTGTTGACTAGCAAAGGGCACCAGAACAGCCCTATGTGTACATGTATGCAGGACTCTTATAGCAGCCCCACTTGGGCAAGGTTGAGTATTGGCATCGATTATTTGATGATATGACAGAGGTCATATGGCGACCATACTTAGACTGTGAGGTATGGAATTTTGATGCACGACAGGTGCCTTTCTTATGCCAGAGCAGATATTTGATCAGCTGCATGAGATATATTATTGAACGCTTCTTGATCACTAGAGGTCTGAGGTAGTATGGCTGACGACAGGGCCACACAGAGGATGTGGTAGTGTATGCTCATATCATAGATGAGGCAACTGATTGGGGTGCATAGCTTACTTATGAGACTACCTCACAGGATATCTGAGATATGGTGGTGATAGACTGTGACCCTTGCCTAGATGTTGAGGAGGCTCTAGTGTCAGATGGGTACGTTGCAGAGATGCTTCAGTATCCATTTCCATGATTCATAGAGCCTAAGGAGATTATTCCTCGTATAGAGGAGCGACTAGATTATGATCCTAAGGATCGATCTATCAAGGGGAGAGGTGGCAGACACAGAGCACCAGGGAGACATGGGGGTCGGGATCGTGGTAGAGATGGTGGCAGAGGCAGCAGGCATCCTCCCCCAGATGACATAAATGATGGTGATGACAAGGGGGAGGTGGAGAGGCAGTTGATACCGGTAATCTGAGTGGCAGTGGGCAGAGATGGTAGAGATATAGATTTGTGGCCCCACAGAGAGATCCTGGCCCCTTACTTACTCTAGAGCAGCAGAGACAGCGGAGACAGAGAGTGCAGGAGCAGGATCCTGGTAGAGATGGGGACCCTCTATCTCGATGCAAGCAGGAGAGAGAGTAGCTCAGAGCTCAG
>MU227053.1:84681-102436 GCA_018584345.1 Thuja plicata
ATATATATACATATACATATATATATAGATATATATATATATGTATATATATATATGTATATATACATATATATATATATATGTATATGTATGTATGTATGTATGTATATATGTATGTATGTATATATGTGTATATATGTATATATGTATATATATGTATGTATATATGTATTTATATATATGTGTGTATGTATGTGTATATATATGTATGTATATATATATGTGTGTGTGTATATTTATTTATTTATTTATTTATTTTTTACTAAATGTACACATGTTTGTGCCCACTTGTAGCAAGAAGTTTTATCTATTATATTTGTGCGTCCGTCATCTCTCTCTATCTAGATATCATATTGTATGTGTTTCATGGCTTCTAGTAATTTAGAGCCTAGCATACATGATGGTCAGGCCTCACGAGCATCCTCGGGCCACCATGGTACCCCACAGAGTAGAGATAGTCGTAGATAGGAGACTATCTCTAGGTTGCACGTTGCTTTAGCTGCACTAGAACAGACGTTGCAAAATAGTGTTATCCTCCCTAATAGGGAGAATTTGTCATCCATTCACACCGAGCTGATGAGGATGATCCAGAAGGATGAATCATACAATCTATATGATGATATATCTATTGATGCTTTTTACCATAACCTCTCTAGCACTGTTAAAGGGAATGTGGGTTGGAGGACAGTTGATTCTGATATTTTTGTTACTCGGGATAAGAACACATTTGGAACCCATCACATAGATAAGAGGGTGGTTAGAGCATACAAGGTCACGAAATGTACAGATGACTTAGTGGCCCATTTTATATATCCAATATGGTTGGTGGCCCATCATATGTCACCCCAAAAGGATGAGGTTCCCATATATTTATGCAAACAATTGTTTGCAGAGTTCCATTTGGGTTACGATGTTGATTACACGGATTTACCTCCTCATGTTGGTCAGGGTTGGGGGAGATATCAGGATAAGTGTATATGGCTTGATTTACCACAACCCCCTAGTAAGAGGGCATTGGTGTGTCAAAACCTTTTGGTTCTTCCAAAAGTTTTGGAGACCCACACTGGAGTTGGATAGGCTACAACTGAGGATGCATGCCTAGATATGTTTTCTAGCATTGCCACCATCGCGACTCATGTCGATGAGTTTTTATCTGATAATGTAGGTAGGTACATGCTCAGATCTTGGATGAGCACAAACGTTGATCCTTCTAGTCCATTTTATGATCCTTACATCTGATTTGAGCTTCCCACCCCAAATGAGATAGCACGACTAACTGAGGATTGTCTGCGTGCCATGAGCTCCATTTTAGTGAGTGATCTCCTAACATCTTATCAGGAACATTCTATCTTTCATGGGGTTCCTCTGAGTGATATTCCTGCATTCATTCAAGGAATGTTTGTGAGATCCTCGACAGATAGTAATCAGGGACAGGAAGATGCAGAGGCAAGTACCTCTAGACAAGATGAAGTACAGATACATCCTACAACTCCACGACAGAGTGTGGATGATCTTACACCACCTCGACGATAGACACCTCCCCTACAACAGACACCTACGACCTCACAATTTCACACTGGATTCTCATATTTGCTTATGGATGAGGCCATTGATCCTGACGCACTGTTCTTACACTCTTTTGAGTTATCTGACATTGGACGTACAGTACAACAGGTAAGAAATCATTTAATTTTGATTCAAGAACATTCAAATAAGTGTGTGTGTGTGTGTGTGTGTGTGTGTGTGTGTGTGTGTGTGTGTGTGTGTGTGTGTGTGTGTGTGTGTGTGTGTGTGTGTGTGTATGTACATACACACACACACACACACACATATATATATATAGATATATATTTTATTTATTTATTTATTTGGACCAAGTATAGGACACTACGATGGGTGTTGCATATGGATATTTAGAGGAGCTAGGTGATCATATTCATTAGGATACACGAGTAAAATAATTTAAATTAAATAATTTATTTCTTGAGTTTAGATGTACATTTTAAAAAATCAATATTATTAATTATTTGTGAATTGTTACATGTACATACAGACCCGTTTCCAGCAGAACAAGGATCCACACAAGCCCGGACACAGTGGTGATGGCGTTCATTGAGAGTTATATTATTTATTGGTTGAATAGTTTGAACATTGGTCATGTTGAGTTATTGATTTTCCACATATCTTTACATTGATATTTGACCTCTACATTTGCATGTAACATTGATATTTGATCTAGTACATACATGTTTTTATCTCTATAGACCTATTGTATTTTCACATGACATTGATATTAGATATGTATTTACATGTTTTTAGATATGTATAGACATTTACATTGATACATGTTTGATTTTCATTTTACATTTCTAGATGTATAAATATGTATGGACATTGATGTTTGTGATCTATATGTACATACATGTGTACATAGATTTAGACGAATACATATGTACATTGATGTGTGTGATCTATATGTACATACATGTATACATACATTTGTTTCTAGATATATAGATATTTGAACTAAAAATAAATGTGTGCACATGTAGACATATGTTTATCTATACATTTAAGTCTAATTTCAATTTAATTGAAATCTAATATAAATTTAAAAATATCTAGATCAATTAATTGAAACCTAATTACATTCAATTGTACATAGATAATTACAAATTACAAATTAGATCTTGATCAATCTAATCTTGATTGTACCAAAGTATCAATATAATTTATTTAATATAGATCAATTATTTGAAACCCAATCAATTTCTAATTTCAATAGATAATTTAGAAAACTTACACTTGCAATTTTCAAACAAAGTATCTTGACCTGGAAACTTTAATAAAGGAAACCAAACTATCAATCTAATATAATGTAGAGACCTTGAAAATAATTTGAAACCTAATCAATCTAATTGATCAATATAATCAATTTACGAATCAATCTAAATAACCTTAATCGATCTAAAATCAATCTAATCTAGTCATTTGAAAAAAAGTATTGAAAGGTCTAATCAATTAAAATTCAAAACCTAATCAATATAAATTCAATCTAATCAACATACCCAATCGATTTAATTTAATCAATTTCTAAAATCAATCTAAAGTACCAATCTAATATAACCTAATCAATATTTATTCAATCTAATTGAACAATCTAATTAATTTATTAATCAAACTAATATGACCCCTTAAGCCCTATTATGCATCCTTAAGCCTATTATGAGCCCTTAAGCCCTAATATGACCTAATATGTATATATATCCAGGTTCAATCATGTATTTCAAATCATTTATAGTCTACTTGAAATATGATTTAAGTACGCACGAGCTAGATCTATGAAAACACATTAAAATCTTAACCTAGCTTCTGATACATGTAGTTTGGATCCTCTCTATCCTTTATTATCTCCAAAGTTTTTCATGTTCTTCAATAGTCAACTTCCACTTTTGGTTTCCACTTCCTTTTTTTGGCACAGTCTGAAACTGCAACTTTGTCACTATAACCAAGTGATGATAATATAGAACTCTCTGTCCAGACATGTATTCAATATTTTGAACTCCATTTTTGTCAATCTTAACTTGTTGATAATAGGTGCCTTCAATAACAATTGGACCAGTTGGATATTGTTGTCCATCACCATCAATGATTTCTTGTGGCAACTTGTATTTTTATTTGGTGCATCTTAGTAGATAATAATCTACACCTTCTGCGTTCTTGGGACCCGCAACCACAACAAAAATATCACCTAAAAATATAAAAATGAATCGTGCATTTAAAATAATAACAAAACTTTAAGTTTGGACTACTAAAATTTAAACGTCACTCAAGTAAATGTAATAAATTATATGTAAATTGTAAATAAAAAAACATATATGTGTACATGTATGTCAGCACGCACCTGTAGAAACTAAATTAGAAACACATTCATAATCAGCTGAATATATAGGATCATGGATTTCTATGTCATTGTCATCATCTTCATAAGGAGGTATTCTGATTAACTCTTTATGATCCCATTGTGAAACATATCAATTTGCAATATTAACACATTAACTCATTGTGTTGTTGTTAACACAATTTTCACAAAAACATGATTTATCTCTTAGTTGAATTAGTGGAGGCTTGTTTTGTCCTGTAGTCATCACTTGATGTAAACTTCTAATACCAACAATTGATTGACAATTGTAAGGATTGGATCGACTGATATCTGGACAAATTTTAAATTTTAAATAAATTAGTCAAATCTCTGTTCAATTATGAAAAATGTGAAATGTGTGTACATGCTATATATAGACTCAACTTGAACACAGGTGACCTATAATTTAATTTTTAGAATTTGAGTTTGAAAAATGAAAGTTTTAAATACCTATCACTTCCCAAAAGTAACATTTATTGTATTTTCTGTCTCGAGTAGAGGAATGATTTTGACACCATTCAACAAATTTCTTTGCATTCTCTACCATATTACCTAGATATATAACAATTTAGTATAATTAGTTTATTTCTAGAAAATGAAGATTAAATTAAAGAATGTGTACATACTATACTACAAACAAGTTGAATATCAAATGTGTGTACCTTAAAGTTCACGTTATCGGAGTGCATGCTCCCACTCCATCATGCTCTCCTTTTCCATGTTCACTTTCAAAGAAGTTGCAAATAAACTTAACATTGTGTCTAGCATGTTGCATGGCTAACTAATTAAAGGCTTTTGCAGACTTAAATTAACCTGCAATTTAAAGTTATAGACATGTACACATACATGAACATTTAACTTATATATATATATATATATATATATAATAAAACTTATATAATGTATCTAATAGAATTGAAAGACTAAAAGAAAATAATGTACTTACCCACACACCCATCAGACCAAATCCAGTATAGTGAAGCATGTATCCCACGATTCGCAAGATTGCTGATAAACATGCTAAAACAATGAGCCATGTATCTCCTATCATTAACCTTGTCATCGTTGATATAGAAATGAACCTCCTTGATGATAATGCGTTCATTTTTATCTATACTTTCTATCTCATCCAAATCGAATTGTGCATGTCTATACATCACATGCACAATTATTGCAACTTTCTCAGAATGATAATATTGACTTTGGAGCTTTGATTGAGGGGAAAATGTATAGGTCTCTGTAAAATCTACAACTGAAAGATTACAACCAGGTGGGAAACAATTTTTGGAATCACAAAATTTTTTATCTTGCCATCATGTACCATGAAAATGTTGGATATGTGGATAAATCATAGATCAAAATTTGTCCATGAACTAAAGGTATCGTAATTCACTCTCCTTCAATGCAATTTTTTTATTCTTGTCCTGTCTTCGTTTGGTATCTCTCATATTCAAATCTCTTCCACTAGAGTGGTGTTGTAACACCAATATTATAAAATTGTAAAGGAAATTTCTATAAATTTCTACAATCATTGCATTCATTTTTTATACACTAGACATTGAATTCATCCAAGTCTTATGATTTATCACATAGAATGGACTTCATAAATTCTATTGTACTTCTAGGAACCATAACTAGATTAAGTACTGACATAACCTTTTTATATGATTGCAAATATAAGTGAAACTCAACATGAATAAGGGCATGTTTGGTTGCTGGAATTAGAGAATGTTGGATTTGTCTAATACTAGAATTTGTCAATTCAGGAAGTTTTAAATCCAGAAAATGGTTTTTGGAATATGGTTGGAACCATTTGGCTCACCTGGAAGATGAGAAAGAAGATGCATTTTTGTGTTTGGTTCCATAAAACTAGAATTGGAATAAGGTTAATATCAAAAAAAAAAAAATTCAAAATTTTTTAATTTGTTTTAATTTTTTAATTTTTTAATCTTTTCATTTTTTGAATAAGGTAGTCGAAGCCCTAAAAACCCAAATGGTAGAATTTTCCTTTTTAATTCAACACAACATGGACTTCAAACTTTATCAAATTTGATTGATCCCCAATTCCCATTTAAGTGGAATTGCAATTCATTTTCCAATTCCACCTTTTTAGATGGAAGATTCAAATCCAGGGTTCTGGGGGTAAATGGGAATTAACAAATCCCTATTCCTTTTTTTAATATTTTGAACCCAAACTTAGAAGATGTCAATTCGAGAATTTGACAATGCCAATTTGGGACAAAAGGGCCCTAAGGAAAATGGTGATATTTTAAGTTGCATGTAATTTCTTTCTTCAACCCAAGTCTGTGCTTATCTATATATTTTGCTTATAAAAGTCATTTTATATAATATGTTTTATTGAAAGATTTATTTCATATAGTCTATAAATCAACATAAAAGTATATGTACGAACAACAATGATGGTTTAATAATAATGAGAGGTAATTAAATTTATTTATTACATATTTAATTACTCTTTTTATATATCTATAATTTTATTATTAAAATGGTGATTAAAATTATATTATTTGTAAATGTTAATATATATTGATATTTTGATTAAAATAATAATTAAAAACATTCATTTTTCATAGTTTATAATAATTGGTATATGTATTCTTTAGTTTTATTGTATAATATATGATTTCTGTCAATATTTTGAATTAAGTTCTATGATCCATCTATTGGAAATGGGTTGAGTAACTGAGAGGGGAGGGGTGAATCAGTTACCACAAAAACAAATCCAAGTCCCTTAGCGGTCTTAATCAAACTTATCACTATTACTCAGCTAACAAAGATATTTTGTTGTTACTCGATTAACAAAGAAATCTTAAAATATTAATTGTGATTATCCTTTAGTGATTAAGTGTAGAAACATAAAGCATAAAGAAAATAACATGTACACAGATGACACCAAGATTTAATGTGGAAACCCAATTTGGGAAAACCACCAATTGCAACTAGTTACTATTTTCACTCTTCTGAAGTGAGCCCTGTTAGGAGCCAACCATGTTAAAGGTTACAAAACACACTGTTAGGTGTGACCCTATTAGAGGATTTAATCACCCTGTAAGGAGTGGCCTTGTTAGAGGTCTTCAAACACTTCAATGTAGAAATGCCACCTTGTGAGAGGATTTATGAAAGACTGTTAAGTCTACTCTGTAAAGAGATTTGGATCACTGCTACAATTGTTAGAGAGTAAAAATGGATTGACCTGTTTGACAAAGAAACTGTCTTTGCTAATTCAGATCTATGCTCTAGCTTTAAACTAGATCCTCACTGATCAAGTATTCTATTGCAACTCAGTCTAGATGTTCTATCCTTAATCAGAATTCCATCTTATTTTGCCTTCACTCTTCATATCAAAACTCTTCCATATAAGTATGCTTATTCCTCCTCAATATTTAATCCAAACTTGACCTTGTATATATATGATAGGCCTTGTCAAGTCATCTTGAATAACCTTCCAAATAAATAATAAAACTTAAGTTTGTCAGCTGCATATAACCAATTAAACATAAAGTATAAATTGTTGTTAGTCGGTTGACACTAAAAGTATAACTTGGTTAACACTGTAATCCTTCAATGCCCGACCGTTATTGTATTGCCCAAGTGAACTCAGTTAGAACTGAAAATCACTTGGCCTTCTTCAATGCCTGAGAGAGCTTGGCATACACTGACTGTGCTTTTTTTAGGTATAGACATTAGTGTAACATCACTACATTTGTGTAAACCTCAATGAAAATACACAATTGAATAATTGCCATCAACAATCTCCCTCTTTGGCATTGATGGAAACACAACATGTCATAATACAAAGAATTTTAGAGTAACAAAAACAAGAATAAAATTTTATTAATGTCCTTAACTTCATTCTGATTCTCATCCAGAAAAATCCCTTTATCTTCACAATCACTGAAATACAGATTTCTCCCTCTTACATCAATCTCTATTTCTGATAAAATTTCTCCCTCTATCATCAATAATCTTTTCCTTTAATAATTTCTTTGGCATGACATCAATACTCTCTCCCTCTTTGACATCCAAATGCCAAATACTCTATCTAATGAAATTGTAGTATATTTGATGTATTGGTTCATATGCAATAAGCTCTGACAAGCTGCATCAACTTGTTAGATATTTTCTATAGCTCGGTTGATGCATCACAAATTTGTCCATTAGTGAGCCTCAGTTAGGGGAATCCCGCCTAGCTTTCCTCTAATATACAAGAATGCATCCTTAGGTAAAGGTTTTGTGAATATGTCTGCAATTTGTTCTTTAGTATTCACATATTCCAACCTTAATTCCTTGTTCTGAACCAATTCTCTCAAGAAATGATACTTTATTGCCAAATGCTTAGTCTTAGTATGCATCACAAGGTTCTTTGAAATGTTAATAGCACTAGTGTTTTCACAGTAGATAATAACTGGTTCTTTGATTTCCTCCTTCATACCTGACAACAGTTGTTTGAACCATATGATATTTTAACAATTCACTGTTGCAGCAACATACTTTGCCTCTGTTGTATACTGAGAGATGTAATTATGTTTCTTGCTATTCCAAGATACTAACCTCTTTCCAATAAATAATGCTCCACCACTAGTGCTCTTTCTGTCAACAACACTACCTGCCCAATCAGCATCAGTAAAAGTCTTCAAATCAAATTTTCCTCCTTTCTTATACAATAATCCATAATCTTTAGTGCCTTTAAGATATCTCAAAATCCTTTTGATAGCCATCAAATGATTCTCTCTAGGATTAGCTAAAAACCTTGCAACAATACAAACTGCTAATGCAATATCAGGTCTAGTGTGAATAACATATTGAAGTTTACCAATCATGGATCTGTAGGTAGTCTGATTTACCTCCTTTGAGTCATCATCCTTAGACAACTTATGTCCAGTAGACATATGTGTCCCAACTATTCTGGAAAAATTTCTTCAGTATCTCTTTGATGTATTTAGACTGGGTAATGTAGATACCATCCTTCATCTGATGAACTTGTAAACCAACAAATAATTTGATTTATCCAAACATAGACATCTCAAATTCCTTACTCATAGCTTCAGAGAATGCTTTGCATAAATCATCATATCCAGTGAACAGTATATCATCAAAAAATATCTCTACTAATAGTATATTTTTTTGAGGTCCTTCTTTGATGTATAATCTACTATTGTCATTAGTTCTCTGAAATCCAATACTTACTAGGTAACCATGCAATTTTTCATACCAAGCTCTAGTAGCTTGCTTCAGTCCATACAAGGCTTTGTACAATTTCCAAACCATATTCCTTTTGTTAGGATCAAAAAAACCTTTAGGTTTCTCAATATAGACTTCCTCTTCAAGAATTCCATTCAAGAATGCAAATTTTGCATCCATTTGGTATACCTTGAGTCTTTTATGTGTTGCATATGCCAGAAGAGTTCTAACTCCTTCAAGTCTTGCAACAGGAGAAAAAATTTCTCCATAATCAATACCCTCTTCTTGAGCATATCCTTTACACACTAATCTTGCCTTGTTTCTAGAAACTTAACCTTTTTCATTCATCTTGTTTCTAAAACCCCACTTAGTACCAATCACATTCTTGTTTTTTGGTCTAGGTACAAGAGTCCAGGTTTTGTTCTTTTCTATCTTCTCAATTTCTTCATTCATGGCTTCTATCTAGCTTTCATCATTCAACGCATCTTTAATGGATCTAGGTTCAATTTCACTAAGAAAACATGTACCTGTAAGTTTGTTTCTTGTCATTATACCTTTTGTATGATCTCCAATTATTTTCTCAGGTGCATGATGTCTTCTGACATATTTGGCAAGTACATGTTCCTTCCTCTTTGATTCTGAGCTTTCTCTACTTGGTTCACCATGCCCAAACATTATGTTATGCTCTTCCAATGATACTCAGGTTCCACTGTCTAAGACTTGGGTGCCTCTATCTGTGACTCGGTTCCCTCTGTCTATGACTCAGTTTCTTCAGTATGAGACTTGGTTCCCTCTGTTTGTGACCCAGTTTCAACAGTTAGCAGCTAAGTTTGCACAAGTTGCAACAAGGTTTGTGCTGATGAATTCAGTGGTTGACATGGTTTCTATCCAATCACCATTGCATGTGTCTTAGGTATAGTATCAAGTTCATAATACACAAACTTTTTGTAGTCTTCAAGCTCTTTACTGCTCTATTCTTCACTTCTCTCTGCAAACTCATCAATATTTACATGTACACTTTCTATTACTTTATGAGTAGCAAGATTCAAACATTTATATGCTTTGATTTTATAGGAGTAGCCTAGGAATATAAATTCATCACCTTTTACATCAAATTTTCCATTTCTTTCTTCCTTCAAGATGTAACATTTACTTCCAAATACTTTGAAATAATGAACATTGGGTTTATAGCCATACCATAATTCAAAAGGTGTTTGTTCAGTACCTTTCTTCAATTGAACTCTATTCAAGGTGTGAATTGAACTTTTGATAGCTTCCTTTCAGTATTTGGTTGCAACATTCTTTTCAATCATTAAGGTTCTTACACAATCCATAATAGATTTGTTTCTTCTTTCTGCTATCCCATTTTTTTGTGGTGTACTTGGGGCAGATACTTGTCTCTTGATTCCTCTTTCATTGCGGAATTCATTAAAATAATTAGAAATGAATTCACTTCCTCTATCAGATCTTAAGAATTTAAGTTTCTTTCCTATTTCCTTCTCAACTCTGGCCAAGTACCACTTAAACTTCTGAAAAGCTTCTGGTTTTTCTTTGAGAAACATAATGATCATCATTCTGGAATGGTCATCAAAAAATAGAATGAAATAATTCTCTCCTATGTAACTTGTTGTTCCAATTGATCCACATAGATTAGTATGCACTAACTCCAAGACTTCTTCAGTATTGTAATTCTTTCTCTTGAAACTAGTTTTTCCCATCTTCCCAATTTGACATTGTTTGCATATTGCCAATTCAAGTTTCTTCAAAATAGGAATACCTCTTACTCTTTTTTTATTTCTTATGTTGACCAAGTTATCAAAATTTACATGACACAATCTTTTATGCCATAACCATCTTTCTTCTACTTGTGAAATAAAGCATGAACTTTCAGTGAGATCAAGATAGAATAGATTACCTTTTGTTTGCTTTCCAGTTCCAACTAGGTTTCCCTTACCATCCAGGAGCTTGGCCTTACCATTCATGAATTCTACCTTGAAATAAATGTTATTCAGTTGTGCCACACTTAGTAGGTTATGCCTTAGTCCTTCAACCCAAAAATAATTATCAGACTTGATTCCTTCAGTTAGAGAAATACAACCTTTACCTTTCACATAGAAAGGTTCATCATTCCCAAAACTGACACTCCCACCATCATAGTGCTCAAGATGTTCAAATTTAGTTTTATCACCAGTCATTGGGTGAGAACAACCACTATGAATTATCCAAGTATGATTCTTGCCAATATGAGAGAAAAGTACAGTCTTTTCATTATCTTCATTGTCTGACTCATCCTTAATAGAAATATAAACCATTTCATCTTCATCTTCATCACTATCAGAATCTTTTGCAATATAAAAAGATTTACTACCTTTGTCCTTGTAGCTTTTATAGCTTTTGAAATATTTCTTGCCTTTGTACTTGTTGAATTTTCTCTCACCTTTGTCTTGTTTATTTGGACACTTAGCAGCAATGTGACCAACCTCATCACATGAAAAGAAAATCAATGTTATTCTTCCTTTGTACTGTCCTTTTCCTTTGGAAGCTCTCTTTGCAAGTAATGCTTCAATGATTTCTAGATCTTCATCATCAGAATCATCATCACTATCACTGTCAATATATTTTCCTTCTGATTTTCTATCCATCTTACCAAGGTTTAATTTAGCTTTAAATGCAGACTCAAAACTGCTAGGATTAGTAGAATAATTGTCAAAGTTGTCCAACTCAGAATTTGTTAGCCTTCCAATAAATGCATCTAGAGTTATATCATTACTGCACCTCATCTCTTGAATAGATGAAACTCTAATTGGATATATAGGAAGTAAATTTATCAATACCTTACTAACCACTATTTTGTCTTCAATTGTTCCACTGGCATCTCTGATGGCACTGACACTTTTCTTGATTCTTTCACTGTATTTTGTAATGTCTTCTCCTTCTTTCATTTTCATCTGATCAAACTAACCTCTGAGACTTTCTTCTTTGTCTCTCTTTACATTGTCATATCCTCCATGGATATCATGCAGTTTCTTCCTCATATCATAGGTAGTAGGGTATTCCTTGACTTCATCAAATTCTGAATAGCTGAGTGAAGAAGCTATATCAATCATCATTATGTTATGATTCTTCATGTACACCATCTGATCCACAGACATAGGTCTCAGTGGTTCTACATATTTGTGATCCAATAATTGCAAACCAGTATCTCCAATAGTAGATAGATGTAGCCTCATCAACTCTTGTCATGTAGTGAAGTTGTCTTTGTTAAGCTTGGGAATCTCCCTTCTATAAGACATCTCTGATCTTTAGTTTAGGCCTTGAAACCTTACCTAAAAGCACCAAAATCTCTGATACCAATTGTTGGAAATGGGTTGAGTAACTAAGAGGAGAAGGGTGAATTGGTTACCACAAAAACAAATTTAATCAAGTCCCTTAGATGTCTTAATCAAACTTATCACTGTTACTCAATTAACAAAGATATCCTGATGTTACTTAGTTAACAAAGCAATCTTAAAATATTAACTATGATTATCCTTTAGTTATTAAGTGAAAAAAAATAAAGCATAAAGTAAATAACATGTACATAGATGACACCAATATTTAACGTGGAAACCCAATTTGGGAAAACCACCAATTGCAACTAGTTATTCACTCTTCTGAAGTGAACCCTGTTAGGAGCCAACCCTGTTAAAGGTTACAAAACACACTGTTAGGTGTGACCCTATTAGAGGATTTAATCACCCTGTAAGGAGTGGCCTTGTTAGAGGTCTTCAAACACTTCAATGTAGAAATGCCACCTTGTGAGAAGATTTATGAAAGACTGTTAAGTCTACTCTGTAAAGATATTTTGATCACTGCTACAATTGTTAAATCTATGTTACAATTGTTAGAGAGTAACAATGGATTGACCTGTTTGACAAAGCAACTATCTTTTTTGATTCAGATCTCTACTATGGCTTTAAATTGGATCCTCATTGATCAGGTATTCTATTGCAGCTCGGTCTAGATGTTTTGTCCTTAATCAAAATTCCATCTTATTCTGCCTTCACTCTTCATATCAAAACTCTTCCATATATTTCTTCTTATTTCTCCTCAATATTCAATCCAAACTTGACCTTGTATATATATGATAGGCCTTGTCAAGTCGGCTTGAATAACCTTCCAAATAAATAATAAAACTTAAGTCTTTCGGCTGCATATAACCAATTAAACATAAAGTGTAAATTGTTGTTAGTCCACTGATACTAAAAGCATAACTCGGTTAAAACTATAATCCTTCAATGCCCTATCATTACTATATTTCCCGAGTGAACTCAGTTAGAACTGAAAATCACTTGGCCTGTTGGTTATATTCTTCGTTTAGAAAGTTTACGCTGAAAATTCTTGAGGTCTCTATTTTTCCTATGCCCAAAAGGTAAAGATATATGATTGAAATCATTTACATATCTCTGCAATTCGTGTTTTTATCCAAAACCTAGTTCGAAATGTCAAAAACCCTAAGCAAAAGCTTAAATTTGCCCGAAAATGTAGAAAAACCCTAAATGCTCAGTCCAGGTTCTATTTTTGTGTTACCTTTTTCATATTTTAAGTCAGAACTTATTTGCATGTGCTTATTACCTTGCCGCTGAGTCTCATTAGAAAAATAGAATATTCTCTATGGTCTTGAGACTTAGCGGAAAGCTTTGGTCACGCTGTCTCTTAATGAAATGGAATATGCCAAAATGAATATGAGACTTGATGCGAACCATTCATCTCAAAAAAGATCCAATGACTGTCGCTTTATCTCTTGATAAAAGCAGGGTTAGTTATTTCATTTGGAAACTTTGAGTTTTCTTCAGTCGCATTGTCTCTTAATAAACCCATGATTATAAGTCAATGTCAATAGTTAAGACAAACAATGTTGTCGAGAGGTCGCTTGATCAAACAGAGGTTAATGAAATTATCCAGCGACATAGAAAAACAACAGTCGCTGAGTCTCTAGATATAACCAAAGGTAGAAGACAAGTTAAGGAAAGTGCTTTGTCGCGAGGTCTCCATAAAATGAAAGGTTAAGTTAGTATATCATGAGACATCATGATGATCGTGGATCAAAGAGTTAATCTGACCATAGTCGCTGAGTCTCCTGAAGGAGTTGTAGTTAGTAAAAACATTAAGAAACAAAGAGATTGTTCAGTCGCCGAGTCGCTAGAAATGAATCAAAGTTAAAATAGACTTTTCAGCGATGTCATGATGAATAGTTGTTAACCAATCAGATTTTAAGGATTTTGACAAATGGAAAAATAGCCGCAGTATGAGTTAATGCAGCCAAACATATGTGATTTCAATTATATTTTGAATTTTACAAGGTTTTTAATGCGAAATCGCTCATCAAGAATTGATTGTCTGACAGTATGAATGACATGGCTAATGCCAGAAATTGATGTCGCAATATATGAAGCTCATAATGAAGTGATGGAATTACCAGCCAGAAGTGACAATCTGCATTCAATTGGAAATTATAAGTATACTTGTTCATTATCATTTCATTTTACCAAGATTTTGTTTCTCAGAGCAAAGTGTTTACAGAGTTTTAGTGTGCTTATGAGAAATTAAGATTTCTAGTAGCAATTTATTCTGAGGGTGATTATTTGATTTGAAATTCAGTAAAGATTGCAGTTGACAGTGTTCCAAAGTTCAGAATTACAGAATTTCAGCATAATTTATAGTTGTGGTGAGGGTTTGATAGTATTTGTTTCAATATCGGTATTTAGGGTTGTGATCAGAACAGAACTAGGGTTTGAGTCAGGCCCATAGTAAGGTGTCTACCAGTGGGAGAAACGAAGATGTTGAGGATGATTCAAAAGGAAAGAGAAACTTCTCAAATGAATTCCTCACTATGCTTCCTGGTTCTAGTCAGAATCAAAAGGTTAGTGCAGGTGTTTGATTGATAATATGTCATTTGTTAGAGATGCTAAAACACTAGGGTCGTTAGGATATTCACTTTTCAATTACTTTTATAAAAATAGTGATGGACCCATGCCTATCTCGAATCCTTGGACCTGTGGTATGGCCAAATTATTAGTTCCTAATGTCTTTGTTGATGTAGACTTCATATTAGAACTAGCCAATAGATATGACCCTTTGATAAAAACCATTAAGAGGGATTATGGAAAGCCTCTACTTACCCTGGATAGGAATTCCTTTATGAAAGCCTTTAATGTGTATTACCCAATGGCTACTGAGATAAATTTGAAGAGTTTGGAAAACAGGTATAATAGGGAGTCTGGTATTGTTGCTAAATTGATCAGGGACCATCATGTCCCTAAGAAAATGAAGGCCTATGTAACCCCTATGGTAGGAACAACCCCATAATTCTTTAAGGAGCTAAACTTTTACATGAAATACATTGCATGTATGCACTATGCAGAGTGCTTGGGAGAGATGCTGGAGCAGAAAGAATTACTTCTGACATTTTGATGATGGTGTTAGATATGCAGAATCTTCACCCCACTTCAAATTATGATTATATTCAATATATTATTGATCAAATGCACCAGGGATTTATTGACATACAATCTAAGAAGGATCATCCAAAATTCATGCATTATTCAATACTTATGCACATGATTATTTATTACAACTATCCAGTTTTGGACTGCCAATCACTATAGCCGCAGAGATTTCACCATAATCAGCCCAACCCTATTCAGTTATGGATCACAGTGTGGAATTACACATCTACAAAATAGGAGTTTTGTGCTTTTGAGAATTGGATAATATATCCATTTCTTAAATTCTTAGGAGTTGATAAGCCTAGATTGCCTATTAGGGTAATTCAATTGTTGAGGCCCTATCAGTATTTGGGCAAATGGTCAGGAGATCATAATTGGAGAGATTTCTACTATTAACATAAGTTTACCCTCATAAGGGTGTATGGTTTCCCTTACCCTCCACATGTTTTTTTGTTTCATGTGCCACCTAGGATAGCTACCATGGAGTTCATTTGGCAACTCATTTTAACAGATAAAGAGCACCTTGCTCCACATAGAAAGGGAACTTTCACCCCTAGGCAGTTCAAGGTTTACAATTTTCTGATTGGAAAAGGGGCCCTAGATCAGGTCAATGCATGGTTGAATCATTATAGAATGAATGTAGCCCTACATAGACATGTTGACATAGAGGGGTTCATTCTGAGTGCGAGGAAGTTGCTTACACCCACCATCCCTTACACAAAAATACATGAAGAATGTATGGAGGAAGATCTGATCAGAAATATCTTAGAGGATGAAGAGGTGAGTAAAAGAGCAACTAAATTTAATGAGCTCATGGATTTGGAGAGACAGGTGAGGAGAAAAGGAATGAGTTTTGGAGGGTTATACCCTAATTTGCCTTATATCAAGAGGCTAGATGCAATGATTGGTAATCACACACTCTTGTGTAATCAATTGGAAGATGCACTAGTAGTGCCAGAGAAAGGCCACAAAGATCATTTAGAATCTAAATATGATGATGATAGTGACCAAGGTTACCCTTCACCTTCTACCAATCCAAAATATCAGGAAATTACATATGGTCAGCCAGATGAAGGGGAAAATATTTTTGACCTAATAGAGGTCCCGGAAAAGGAAGTATCAGATGAGCTCCTTCTTAAAAAACAAAAGTTGGAAGTAGGGGAGCCTTCCAAGAAAAGAAGAATTGATAAAATTGTAGCCCTAATAACTGGGAATAGACCCTATCATCATCATCTGAGAAAGAAAATTAGGGCTGGGAAGAAATTACAGAAAGATGTTGAGGAAGAGGAATAATTACACCTCAGATCATGTATTGATGAAAGACTATTGCATCAGGAGGAGTTCCTCAAGGATGAGAACTTCATAAAAACTAGGGAATGCAAAGATTTCCTTATTTGAAATTGTATAGTTGAAAAATGGAAGCACTTCCATGGTAGACTAGTTTAGCCTTCTGAGTAGGTGGTTTGGGGTCATATCAAGCACCTTGATTGGGTTCTTGACTTTGACCTAACTTTCCCCCTATTCTGCCTCTTATTCCACTTCTTTCCATCCAGTTTTTGGCATCATGGACTGCAGATCTGAGGTTTTTGAATTCAGGGTCAAGGTCGACCTTTTGGGTCTATGTCAACCTTGACCCTGACCTAGGTCAGGGTCAACCTCGACCTTGACCCAGGGTTCAAATTTTAGGGTCTCACAGTTTCCAAATCTCGGTCTTTGCAAAAAGTTATTCCCGCTTCCGGGTTGGCTTTTTTGGGGTTCCAAAATGGTAAATATTAAATTATATTTAAATTAGGTCCTCTTCTAAGGGAATGGGTCTAATTGGAATTTAATTCTCCTATGTCGGCCTCCTTAGAAGATTGTGCCCTAGCTTTATATAAAAGGAAGCCTTTCTCTCCCATTTTCTCTAAGTCTTCCATGTGCAAAAAAAAGCTCTAACCAAGATTTTGTCAAGAAGAAAAAAATTCAAGTTTCCATTTCTCTACATGTTTTCAAGCTCTCAAGGTGTTCAATTCTCCATCCTCAAGCATTCAAGTTCTCCATTGAAGATCAAGGATTCAAGATTTCAAGCCTTTGAAGGGATTTGGTTCAAGCATTCAAGATTTATCATTCAAGCCCTAGATCTAGCCATCATGATGGTGTGATC
>MU227053.1:114575-125457 GCA_018584345.1 Thuja plicata
CTTTATCCTAATGTGGTATTGAATTTCAATAAGAATAAATTAATGTATTAATGTGCATAAAATCAAAACGGGTTTCAAAGAGTAAAGTCACAGTTTTCACAATTGAAACCCTCAACTGAGAGACCCGCGGCTTGCAAGAAAAATAGAGCTTGTAGGGTTGTCATTATGTTTTTCTTTGAACTAGAGTACAAATATATGAACCCTTATTCACGAGCATATAAAAGCAGATTTAGCAGAGACATATGTATCAAAAGCTAATAAGAAAAAGTCCAAATGTCTAATGAAATCACCAATACAAGAGGAAAATACAGAGTTTTTATGATTTTTCAAGTAATAAAATCACAAATGATCTACAACAGTGATATTTCGTTTAATAAAAGGTACAAAGACATACCTAATGAGGGACGCGGCCTGTGCAACAAAATGGAGAGCTTACCGGCCAAATTGAATGCAAAGAAACCTATGGGGTCTTCAGCTAAAAAAAATCCATTGAGATTCACCTATTCTTCACGTCTTCGACATACAATAGTAATTAGGGCCCTCTTCCACTCGCATGCACAGCTTGATCACAAATGAGCCTTTTTTTTTATTTTTTTGGTTTATAATTAACAGGGTGTCGCAATTACAACGGTACCATCACCATTACGATAGCATCAATGGCACTTGGAAAAAAATACGAAAATCACACACAAGTGGTAGCGCCATGCAAATTGGCGTCGAAATTTGACCCCAAATGTTGTAGTGATCTTTAATAATCATCATTAACTTCATCCTGATAATAGAGCACATGCACATACAGGCTGCGAACAGATTCCTTGTCTAGAATGCATTGGTCATCTCCAGCTCGACAGTCCACATGCCTCTTTCGAAACTCCATTTAAAATGGGTAGCGAAGGCAGGGATTATGGCCCTCTACACTCTACAGCAGCAATAGAGGACACAAGCCTGTGCGCTACGGAGTGTGGGACTCTGGGTAAGCCCATGCAGTATGAAGGGGCAGCAGACAATGCAGGCCCGCGTGGGGTAAACAGCTCTATGGTGAAAACTCCACACTCTGCAACAGCGGGAGAGAGGATAGGCACGCATGGAATAGTCCTTGACCCGCGCGAAGAGCAGCAGAGCCTGCGTGGAATACAAGACCCGCGTGGAGTTGAGAGCCCACAAAATAGGAGGTGTGGCCAGTGAAGACAGCATGGCCAGCGTGAACTGCAGCCTGGACCACGCGAAGACAAATATGGACCTCATCTCTTCTCCCCTACAAATTTAAGTAAGATGCGTAGCATCTCCTCCCCTGCAAACTCGCATGGAATGAGATCAATCTCTTCCAGCGCTGAACATAGCAGCACATCCTCTGAGGCTAATTTTGAATCCAATACAGATTTGGGGGAATATGCCAGAGTCTATCCGCCCACAATCCATCCATTCTCACATCTCAATTTTCAGCTTGATGATTCGATGGCTCTTGGACAAAGTAGTGCAATTGGGAGAAATCTAGGATTGAGGAGATCAACCATGCAAAAGAAAATTCTTTCAAAATTTGCAGACTATGAACTCTTATTCGCTGAAGAGGCAGAGCCCGAATTGTTGATTTCGGAGCAATCTGAACTGGCCAATTATAAAGCTGCCTGTCTAAGCAGTGATAAATATAAATGGATGAATGCTATAAATGAAGAAATGAGTTTGTTGGAAGGAAATCACACTTGGGATTTGGTCTCTCTACCACCAAATTAGAAACCCCTTAAGAACAAGTGGGTTTACAAACTGAAAGATGAAGGCGGAGGTTTAAAATTCTATAAAGCTCGACTAGTGGTAAAAGGATACACTCAACAAGAAGAGATTGATTTCACATAAATTTTCTCACCAGTTGTTTAAATGATAACCATCCGGATTGTTTTGGGACTTGCAGTTGTGTGGGATCTTGAATTGGAACAGCTTGATGTCAAGACTGCATTTCTCCATGGTGATGTGGCTGAGGAGCTGTATATGGAGCAGCCTCAAGGTTTTATCGACAAAGGGAAAGAACATCTTTATTGCAGGTTAAGATAGAGCTTGTATGGGCTCAAGCAAGCCCCACGATAGTGGTATTTGAAATTTGATCGCTTCATGATTGATCAAAATTTCATAAGATGTGAATCTAATCCATGTATTTATTACAAGACACTTCTAAATGGTGAGTTTGTTATTCTTCTTCTATATGTTGATGACATGTTGGTCGCCGACATAAGCTCTTGAATAGTTGGTGAGGTAAAAATAAAGTTGGCAAGTAAGTTTTCCATGAAAGACTTAGGGGCAACCAAGAAGATTCTTGGTATGATAATCACACGGGACAAAATGAAGAAATAAATTATCTTGTCTCAAAAGGATTACATTAACAAAGTTGTGGACAAATTTGGCATGACCAATGCAAAGATAGTTTCTACTGCTTTTGCTTCTCATTTTTAGTTGTCTTCCGAATTGTGTCCAAAAATAAAAGAAGAAAAGGAATTCATGGATAACATTCCTTATAAATTAGCAGTTGGTAGCATAATGTATTCTATAGTTTCAACTCATCCTGACATTGCCCATGCAGTGGGAGTAGTAAGTAGGTTCATGAGCAATCCTGGGAAGCTTCATTGGGAAGCTGTTAAATGGATACTAAGATATTTAAAAGGCACTTCAGATTTCGCTTTATGCTTTGGTAGCATAATGAACAGTTGCGAGGATTCACAGATTCAGATCTTGCCAGAGATTTGGATAAGCGTAGATCTACTACCGGTTACACAATCATGTTCGCTGGAGCTGCTATTAGTTGGGCCTCATGGCTGCAACATTCTATTGCTCTCTCTCCTTGGCTGAAGCTGAGTATTTGGCTCTTTCTGAAGGTGCTCGAGAGATGATTTGGTTGGAGTGACTACGTGGTGAAATGAAGTATCAACAAAATAATTATGTTCTATTTAGTGATAGTCGTAGCACCATCTTTATGGCTCATAATCATACATCTCAGCGACATTCAAAACACGTTGACATTCATGCTCACTTTGATTAGCATATGGTTGAAGAGGGCAGGTTGAAGGTTGAAAAGACTGATACCAAAATCAATCCGACAGATATATTCATGAAAGTTGTAACCAAAGAGAAGTTTGAATGTGCAAGAACTTCTCTTGGACTTGTTAAGCTGAAGTAGGTCAGCATGCAGAGGAGGGGAATACCTGATCATCTGAAATATCCGTTGACTTTCGGTGGGAGTTTGTTGAGTATTGGAAGGCCAACGGAAATTTGTCCTATTGTAGCCTTTGTCCTTTCAACTATTTGGTTATGAGCTTATGAATAAAGCTCCCCTTTTCATTGTATGTTGATGATTGAGTTAATATAATTCTTCTGCTCTGAGTGTGGACATAGCCACTATTGTGGTGAACCGTGATAAATCACTATGTATTGTGTATTTGCTTTTCTTTTAACTTCTACAATTTATCTTTCACACCATGGACCTTTTTACATAGAACATTTATCGCAACTGTCAAAGAGGGAAGTTTGGAATTTTATTTGTCAAAAACTTGTCGAGAGCAACTTATCAGGTGTGTGAGTATGGCAACGGAAAAACAAAATTGATGAGCTAAATTTGAGCATGAGACACATTTTCGGTCAATGGTTTCTCCCCATACGAAGCCTATCGGCTTATAAGTAGAGACCCTGAAACTAAAATTGAAGGTGAGTGCTCTAAGTGCAACATACTAGTTGGAAGCCCTAAAAGAAAGTATTTTTTTGAAAATATTTCTAATAATTAATAATTAATGCTCATAGCATTTTACCATGGCAACAAGTAGTGGAGTGTGCTAAAATGTTCCTATTAATACAAATTCTTACACTATGATTAAATTTAGCAATTATCTACATATCAAAATAGCAATCTTATCAATAAATATAATATTTTTTACAATAAACAAATTTTCAAAAACGTTCTAATCAAAACTATAAATTTTACATAAATGTACAAATATGTAATAAAAATAAAGATTTTAAAAAAAAATTAAATAATTATGACAAGTTTAAATTTTAAATATATATTTTATTTAAATTGATACAATTTTTAAAAGTATGTTTTATAATTTTTATAAACGATGAAATAAAAGCTTAAATTATAAATACAAAGATTAAATTATATAATAAAAATTAAATAAAGAACAAATTTATTAATAGTATTTTTTTCCAAAATGGAAATGTAATAAAACATAAATATCATTGCATGCATATTTTTTTAGATATATATATTAAAGATGTCTAAACTATGATTAAAATTTATTAATATTATACTTCAAATTCTATAAAAGATTTTATATTTGAGAGAAAAATATTTTAAGTAAAATTACGAATAATACGGCCAATCAAAAAACAACTTTAGATTATGTAAAATTCACATTAATAAAAAAAACTGGCAAATAGGCCAACTTATAATTATTAATTACTAGTTAAGCCTATGATAGATGAAACTTAAGACAATATTTTCCATCACGAGGACTTGTTTTTTTTAGGGTTAAAATTGGAGAGGAAGACGGTTTGGGTGTCCTTACTTTTCTTAAATAGAATTTTTTTTTAAAAATGTGTTGTCAAGTTTTGAAATTTACTGTTTAAAACTAATAAAAAGTTTTATATTTTCTTGGAATATGACAGTAATTGACATTATCTAATTTCAAATAATGCCAAATTTCATGTTTGGGTCCATGAATAAAAATGGAATTGGAATTACGAAATTCTCATTTTAGGGACAAAATGGGAATATCATCTTCCACCTAAATAGGTGGAATTAGAATTTCAATTCCAATTCCAATTTTTACAAAAGCAAATTTAATATTTCATGAGATCCGCGACTATAAAGATGTATATTATATTGCTATAAGGATATATATATATACATGTGCATATATACACACGCATATATATATAAAAAATTGTGTTGTCAAATTTTGAAATTTACTGTTTAAAACCAATAAAAACTTTTATATTTGTCCCCTGTTAATAACCTAATGACCTTTCTTTCTTATTGTCCCACTCTGCCACTATTTTTTGGTTTTTTATCATCAGTTTGTCGAAATTGACATCAAAATTTGTCATTATTAATATTTATATCTGCTTAAATTTGAATAGGAAGTGAGTTTTGTTTATCTTTTCATTTACTATATAACATTCTACCAAATTTTGTTGGACAAGGCAAGACATGTTACTGAAAATGGTGATTTCCTACTTTTTTTGTTTTTTAAAAGCATACCAAGCAAATGCAAAACGAAGGTGTAAAGTCGTTTTCTCATCATTTGCTAGGTATGCAAAACGTGGAGCTGTTTCAACTAAGGAATCTCATCTCATAAAGTGTTCCAGTGCAATACACAGCTGCATAGAAAATTTAACATTAATAATAATATTGCCAAACATTTTAGTTTAGCCAATTTATTCACGTTTTCAAAAAAAACCCTAAACTCAGCGAAAACAGAAGTCTCCTGCGTTTTAGGCGGGGAGTAAAATAAATGAAACGTTGTCATTCTAACAGGGTTTACTACATATACAATAATATTCGAAAACGAGATCTGCACTCGCGCATCCCTCATACTCGGCACCATCATAAGTTACGCACATTTCATGACATCTACTCGAAAGAATATCGCAATTCCCATTATAATGACCACTACAATATAGGCAATACCCTGGAGGCGCCTCCTCCTCCAAGTCAGTGGTCTCTGTGTAATCACAACCAATTTACTCAATTATTCATTTCATAATGTATTTATTAAAGAGAAAGAGAAGAAGAATGCATTTTACCGCACGCAAAAGCAGCGGAGGCCAAGACCAAGACCAACAAGAAGAGCACTGCGTATCTCTTCGCCATTTCTTCAGTTTTCTTTATTCTGTGAGAAAAAAGGTTTGATAGTGCTACTATTTATTTATTTATTTATGGCATCTCCGGTTAGAAGAAATTCTATCTAAACTCCAAAATATTAACTTTAAATTCTCGTTATTATGGATGTAAAACTTACAATGACAATTGCATAGCTGTGACGGTACCTGCAAAGCTTCAGATAATGCCCCAGTTTGGAGTTTGCAATGGGACTTCAAATTAACTGGGCTATCATCGAAATTAACTGGGCTATCATCGACTGTCATGGAAGAATGCATATGGCTATCATCGACTGTCATGGAAGGATGCATATGTTTAAAAAATAAATGAAATGAAATTATTCTAAACTAAAATAAAATAATAACAAAGTAAAATATATTTTTTTCCATTTACCAGCCATTCACTTATCTATCTGTGCATTTCTAGTAGCTTAAATCAGCATATAATGATAATAATTTGTTACATCAATTTGTTGAACTTATTTTATAATTTTAATATAGACAAGTAATCTCATATTAATCATCATGTATATAACATTTTGTACTTTTTACTTTAAATTTGATAGTCACTAACATGTCAAAGTATTAATTAATAATAGTAAAAATAATATCGCTAACGTTAGTTTAGCTAAAAAATAGTTCTTTAATAGAATATAAAATATATTTTATTTAAAATAATTAAAAATATAAATAGAAATTTATCATATGCTTTTTACTAGACAAATAAAATAGATAACTCAATAAAATAAATAAACTATTAGGACGATTAATTTTTGAAAACTCATTTTTGGGCTGAAAGCATGTAGATGCAATGTTGTACCTATTTTTTCTAGACTTCTAGCAATCCATAAATACAAGACAAATTCAATGTAGTATATCTCATGAAACCAACTCTCAAAAATAATGACCTAACCTCTTCCTTTGTTCTCTCTCTTCAACCAGAAAGACAAGCCATCATAACCATATCGAATAAGAAGCAAGAAATACATGAGTACATGTTTCGATGGAAAAGAAAACCAATTTCAGAAGCACCTTGGTTAAAAGTAAATGAATTGGGCCAGTTTTTTATTTTGATTCTAGATTGGCCTAAATGTTCATGAGTTCCCACTCATGGAATATTTCTCCTACCTAGGGTGTCTGATGCAAGAGAATCTCAAGCATATGAGCAATCTGAATCAATTTTATATATGTCCATTTCTGTTGGTAGCATTTTTGTTCAATTTTTCCTTTGATTCAGTTGGTTTAGCCTAGTTTGGAGTGATGTGTGGGTATACTTTTGATCTTTGTTCTATATCTGCAATAGATTAGCAAGACTCAATATGTTCTCCCTCATCTAAGGTTGTCTTCATTGGCCTAGTATCATTTAAGATCGAAGAGACTCATAAAGTCTCTCCCTGAGAGTCGATGGTTCTTCTTCATCAATTTTAAAGAGACTTGGGAAGTCTCTCTAACGCCTGATGTTCCTTCTTCATCGGCAAACGAAGAAACTCGTAAATTTACTCCCTGACAACCAATGTTTCTTGTCTTCACATATCAAAGAGGCTTGGAACGTCTCTCCCCAATGTATGATAGCTCATCCATCAGGGATTGAGGAGACAATCAAGGAATTTTTTTGATAGCCTTTGTCTTGCCAATAAGGTTGTTTGGTTTTTTTCTTGACCATTGGGGTTCTATTAGGATAATTTATGGTTAATTGCCTCCTTTGAATATAAAAGATGAGAATTGAATAGTTAGAAGAGGTTAAAAGAGGTGATGGTGGTTGTGCAAGAATAAATTATGAAGAAAAAAGAAGTAAATTTTAGAGGGAAAGGATTTCTCACAATTGCCATGGGAAGGGAATGTCAATTGCTATTTTGTAAAATGTTGAACTCTAACTATTGATTTTGTAATTAAATATCTTTCATGAAATTAAATTAAATGACATTTTTGTGTTCAACCTCATTGGTAAAATATGTTGGGTGTGAGTTTTATGTTCGGTATGAGATTTTCTACATGTTTAAGATTATCCCCGAGAATGACAACTCCACTTGGTGGGAGAAAACTACTTTCCAAATAGAGAGAATAAAAAATGTTCAAAGGAAAAAAAAAGGGAAAGGAAGGAGGACTGCTCAAGACCCCACAAGGACTACTTTTTTCACCCTTAACATTAGTTACAAAAGGAGAGGATGATGAGATATAAAAGGTTTCTCAGCGTATCAGGAATCATATATCACCAAATTCCCATCACTCTGCAGCCGCAGGAAACAACTGTTCCCAATCCCACCAGTATTGCTGCTCCACATCCTCCGATTTCTCAGCGTATCACTCAATACAAGATTACACTCCCTCTGCATTGTCACCCTTACTCTCTTGTTCGCAGATCTCAAATACTCATCCGCTTTCAGAACGTCCCAAACGCCATAATCATGGCTCAACAAAACCAGAGGCGAGACAGGACAGTGTAAAAACCCAGTCTTGTCAACAGGGGAATGTCTTGACACCATTGACAAAGATTTGGAAGCTTGGGCCCTAACAGACTCATCAGTTACTGAAGGTTCACTAAGTGTATTTTGAGTAGATTCAATGTTACTTACATTCAAATGACTGATGGTCCGGAGTGAAGGGAGGGCGAGTTTGGCTTCATTATCATCAAGAAGGTAGTAATCAAGCCAGGCGTAGCCATTTAAAACGGCAGCCCAGGAGCAGCCTTGGAGTAAAAAGGGCCTGAGATAAGGAACAGTGGTTCTGAAATCCTCTAAGACTAGATCACCTATAGCGCTTTCCCAGGTACCAACTGTGCAGTACTGGGTAAAACGAACGTATCTAAAAGCAACGCGCTTGCCATTCACTTGCTCAACTCTAGCAAATGCAAATCCGCTGTCATACCATTTTGATGGATTGAATCCATTATGTTATGCCAACAGATTGTTGAGAGCAACAATAATGTCTGCGCCTTCTTCTACTGAAAGGGCATATTTTGGGCCTGATGTGGTAAAGAGTGCAAGTGCGGACTGGGTAGAAAGAAGAAGAATGAAAAGAAGAGGCAGGGGATGATAAACAAATGGAGCGCTCGCCATTACAGAGAGAAAAGATAGAGCTCGGTGTAGATCGAACTTGGTGAGAATTTAAGCCTTAAACTTGTTTATATAGAGCAAGGATTGGAAGAGATGAGGAACATGAATTATTTAGAGCTTACACGCGATGCTCGTGAAGATGTACTGTTGAGCGCACTAGGCTGGACATATGTAATGATGGTTTAGTTGATGTGGGTCTCTTCCACATGGAAGACAAGATAATTTTATTGTCAGAGAGATGGAAACCCGTACCTCCTGCTTCTCGTGGGCACAAAGGGGATTCCACATGGAACTCGGCTTCAATTGTAGGCATCGACAGTCCTCAACGAAAAGGACGTTGCTCTAACTTATTATGAGAATTTTTTATGGAGGAGTTTTTTTTAAATTAGAAAAATGTATATATTAATGATAAGAGAATTCTTTTAAAGATTCGAGTTTTGATAGTAGAAAATAAAGATCAAATATAATCGAGTGAAGCAATACAAGTGTAGAATGCATGTTACAATCTGATTCTTTATATCTTCATATTTATTGAAATGAGAGAGAAATATTTTAGATACAATTTCTATCTTTCATATAATCGAGTGAAGCAATACAAGTGTAGAATGCATGTTACAATCTGATTCTTTATATCTTCATATTTATTGAAATGAGAGAGAAATATTTTAGATACAATTTCTATCTTTCATGTTAGAAAATGTACATTTTTCTTATTTATTGAATTTAAATTAATTCAATTTTAATTCTAATAAAATTAAATGTTTTAAACTTTTGAATATTATTATATTTTTATTCTATAATTAGATTAAAACTATTTGATTATAAATCAATTTTTTCAAATTTTTATATAGGAGAGAGGGCATAGTACTTCACCATCTTATCTGTGAATTTGTCAAAAAGTTCAATAGAATTTTCAAACTACTTCTTATTATTTTACATCAACTTATTTGGCACGTCTATGTTTATAACTAAGGTTTCAATCCACATCACTAAATTTGATGTCACATCAGTGTGCTTTTAGTTAAGGTGTCCAAAAGGGCTCACAAAAACTGAGAACACCAAGTCACATTTTATTAGTGCGTTAATGTGGCATTATGTGATTTGTTTGCTTTTTAGATCTAAGGAATACCTTTCATTCAATTATAGATGATCATCATCAACATTAACAACTTTAAAGTCACAACTATTGATACAATTTAATTAAAAATGTTGAACATTAAATTAACAATTATTAAAATATGCCTACACAATAGACCGCTCCCCTAAAATGAGTTCAACCTTATGTACTTTCTTTTAGACAACTAAAAATGATATTAGATCAATAGTTCAGATGTTTAAAAATTACAATGAAGTTTAAAATTGTAATAATTATTTTGATGGATAGTTAAATTTACTAAATATAAATAAAAATTATAATAATAATAATAATAATTTAAATTAAAAACTTTATTATTTATAAAATTATTATTTTAACAGTGTTATTTTTAAATTTTAGCTTATATAAATTATTTCTTAATAATATTAATTGAATTTATTTTTAATATTTTTTGTTTATATTTTTAAATTTCTTATTATTATTTTTTTATATAATAAGATTACATTGCAATATTTTCTTAGAAATGTTTATTAATTATTTTTTTCTAATTTAAAAATAGAATGGTAACATATATTTTTAGCATTTATGATTTTTTTTTATATTAAATATAGTGTTATCAACAGATTTACAAAACAAAAATACCCGTACTTAAGTCAACTCCGGAGGCATGCCTCACACGGAGAGTAAGACACAATATCAGTCAAGTATGATATACAAAACTCATAATAAAGCAGCTGTACAATAACAACAAAAGGTATTAATGAAGCAGGTCTTCGAATTGTTCAACCCAAGCTGTCCATCCGAGAGGTCCTTCCATCCAAGCAATGCATTTATTAGCTTGGATTTGTGCTAACATTTTTATCTGGTCGTC
>MU227053.1:130202-150360 GCA_018584345.1 Thuja plicata
GCAATTGACGACAGAAAGAGATGCTATAACCTAATTTCAAGTTCCAATAGTTATAAAACCAATCATCCAAAAATTTTCTTGCAGGGCATCGTTCAACATCAACAACAGCGAAGAAAATAGCAAAGTTCTTTAATCTACCTTTTTCTTTCTCAATTTCATCTAACATTTCAGGGTTGGGGGAGATGGAGAAAGGCATCAAACCGCCCATAGACCCCTTACCTTGTTCGGCACCTTCATTTTGATCAGAGGCCCTAAACTTGGCGGCAGCAGAAACAGATGAATTCGCCACCGCCTCGGAGAAGGTTTTCGTGGCTGGCAGAGCATTGTGTTTTGTGGTTTCGATGGTGTTAGGTTTAAGCGCAGAGGCAGTGTTAATTACATTAAAGGAATTAATTGCAGACGGCACGGCTTCTGCCGGAGGTTTTAATGGTGGATCTGACATTATACCTAGCTATTAACTATAGTTTGAAACGAACACACCTGGCGCATTTGGAAGGAGATGCTGATTCGCGGGGGTCGCCACATCGGACGTCAGAGCAGACACCGAAAACGCAGTCGCGGTCACCGAAAACGCAAACGCAGACTCCAAGATCATTCCAGCAAAGAAGTTTACGAAATTAAGAGCTGTAAAATGTACGATAACAGTACAAGTAAATATATTCCATTTATGATTTTTGATAATAAAATGTTTTTTTTTGTTGTATTGTTACATTTGTAATGCAAGTATGTTAGTCATCTTAGTTGGAATGGTTTACAAAATAAAGTGGTAAAGGCTATTCATGACTATCTTCCCAGTTATGTATAGCTCCTACTTTGAAGGGACAATCATATATGACGTCTTCAATTTAGTTTGGTTATTTTAGATGCTGCTGGTATAAGAAAAAGTAAGAACTTCCTTTTTAACTCTTACCATTTACTCTTGATTTGTTCTCTTACCATTTAACCTTGAATTGTTCTTTTTATATTTTAATATTTTAGTACATTTAATTTTACTTTTGATTTGTTCTTTTACCATTTAACCTTGAATTGTTCTTTTTATGTTTTAATATTTTAGTACATTTAATTTTACTCTTGAATTGATCTTTTTATATTTTAATATTTTAGTACATTTAATTTGACTTTTGAATGAACTTTAAAAATGTGACTTTTCCACCAACATTTTTTTTAAATGTACTAAAATTTTATAAATAATAATATAGTCACTATTCCCTTTCAAAATATTTTAATTATAAAATTTCAGAATGGTGGGCCGGTTCATCGAAAAATTGAGCGTAAATTTGATCGAACTTGTAGACTCTTATGACAAGCGTGTTAAAAGAAAGCGCGTACGACACACTGAAGAAGATTTTCAAATCTGTCGAAAAGAAACGACCGTGTAAGAACCATTTATTTTAACTTTTCTGACGATATTACGGAAAGCATTTGGCTGGAATAATGCTTTCTGCGCCTTTCCTCTCCACGAAAATCATGTGGGAGATGACATGATTATACACCGTTTCTAATAATGTTATGACCTTCACCATCTTCGTCAGCAGTCCCTCCTGAAATCAGAGGAAACAGAACTTAGTCTTATCCACATTGCACTGTGAAAGCTCACATGCTGCTATCATATCATTGTCACTATCACAATCACATCGGTTTTGTGTAGTGGGGAGTAGAGTGAATCCCACCAGCATTGCGTGTGAATAGATTATGATTCCATTCCCACTCTTGCTCTCGCTATATAAGCAAGCCATTGAAGCACCTTCCAACTCATCTCTTCTTCTTCTTCAAGGCCTTAACTTGGCAATTGCAATGGCTAACATCTCTTCTTCCGCCCCATATTTGCTTGTGTTGGCTGTCATACTCCTTTTAGCCTCTGCTCAACCTTCCATTGCACTGTTCGAGACATCATCTGGTCCCGACCAAGACTTAACAGCGGAAGAGGGCGCTGCTGTTTACGTTGCGCTCAACAATCTGCTCGCAACCTTCAATGGTTTCGACACCTCAAAATGGTTCGACAGCGGCTTCGCCTATGCCAACGTGCAGAACATCAACGGCAAGCGAATCGCCATCAGATATGCACGTTGGACTCAGGTGTGCACTGTTGGCACGTGGGAGAATGCCAGGGGAGACTTTGTGTTGGAAGATTTCAGAACGACGGTGACGTATCTGAGGCCTTATTTGCTGCAAGGCTACTCTTGGGCCGCCGTCTCGAATGGCTACGCTTGGCTCGATTACTATCTCCTCGATAAGAGCGAAGCCGCCCTTCAACTGCCTTCTTTCAGTGCAAGTCATCCGATTGCTGATGGTGAGCATGATTTCAGCACAGCTGCTGCAGAGGATGGGGAATACCTTGCTGCTTCTTCTTCTGCTGCTTCTTCTCTTTTATCAACCCTGTCGAGATATTCTCCAGTTGAGAAGACTGGGTTTGTAGACTGTCCAGTGTCGCCTCTTGTATTGGTGAGCCACAACAGCGGCGTGTGGGACGTTCTGAAGGCGGGAGAGTACTTGACATCTGCGAACAAGAGAATTCAATTGACAATGCAGAGGGACTGCAATCTGGTGTTGAGTGATAAGCAGAAGAGTCAAGTGCTGTGGAGTAGCAAGACAGCGGGGCGTGGGAGCAAATGCTATCTACGTCTTCAGTCGGATGGGAACTTAGTGATATACAAGGGCGATGGTGGGGGCGCAGTGTGGGCGATCAATCAGGGATGCGGACGTGGGTGTGTGAAGTTTAGCTCTCTCGTTATTGAGGATGAAGGTAATCTGGTGTTGTATCGCAGTCAAGAGGGCAAGCTTAACCGAATGTGGGCTACGAACACCAAGGTCTAAATGCATGTCTCTAACGGTTGGGTGCTCACTCTATCTTTCTACCGCAGTGTGTGGTTATTTATAAGTTGCATGTCATTTCTTCTCTATATCGGACTCCGAGTGTGTGGTTATCTATCTATATATATTCTGTCTAGTGTATCCATCCTTGACCGCAATCACATGCAGTTATGCCTTTCGCTATTGTAAGACATATATATAAATATTTAATAGTCTATGGAGTAGTTTTAATCTGTAGAAATATTCTCTCTGTTTGGTTGGAAAAAGCTCTTCTTTATAATCTATTAATCGACACATAAATACAAGCATAAATTTCAATGATGGTTTTATAATTTAAAAGAGTGGTAATTAAAATATAGCTCAATTAAGAATGTACTAAATATTAAGTTTGTCATAGCCTTGGAAAAATTCTTAAAATTTTCTAAATATGTATTTAAAAGCTTGAATTTAAGAAATGGGGAGAATATTTTCTAAAAGCATACACAATTCTAATACAAAACTCTACTTAGATATGGCATGATCATTCTAAAATCTTCAAACACTAAGTCCTACTATATGTTGTTGTGACCCTTCATTCACTCTTGCAACACTACACTTATCTATATTCTTCTTTTGGTCTTCCTGTCCCTTCGCTTTTTTATCTTTCATATTACCACATTTATTCCCATTTCCTCTGCCCCTTGTGTTGTGATCTTCTCTCCAAGCTTTTCCTCTTCCTTCACTCACTACCCTTAACAATTTTAATTACCAGTAAATAAAAGCCACATCTAACTTATGCCCCATGTGCATTCGCATCTTCTTCCACGCAACACCTCACTCCATTTTCTATCTTTTTTATCTGCATTCAAAAACCTTTTTATCTCCTTCACCATGCATATTTGTGGCCATTCTCATTGTTTCCAAAATTCTTACTCTTTATTACAATAGAATTTGTTGATTTAGTGTTCAATATTTTTTATAATATAGAACTGATAGGTGATACTTTAAAATTCTTTGTGTTGATCATGAGTACCCATATTGAATGAAATGTATCCTTCAAATTTAAAAAACTAACAAAACATGTGATGACACATTAATGCACAAATAAAACATGACTTAATACACAACTATCAATCTAAACATTTTCTCTAGGCCTTCTCAAACACATCAAAAAAAATCATGTTGTCATGGCATCTTAGTCATAGAGCGGCTTGCCAACTAAGCTATTGAAAAGATTGATAGTTGTTTAAAATTTCCACATAGGATTTTGAGAGGTGCAATGTTAGGATGATCAAATATCAAGCCCTCTCTCTTTAGGGAGAACAATCTTTACAAGACATGAGAGTGTCCAACAATATTTATGTCTTTATTGAGATTTCAAAATGTATGAAAAAACAACATATTGTGAATGCCATCTCAAATTTAAGAGATAATTTCTTGCTTGAACTCTTTAATGGAACATGTAAAAAGATGGAAATTTTTTTATTTACTTGTTATAAAAAATCATCCCAAAAAATATGAAAATATGATCCTTGTAAGAAATGATTACCTATAATAACCTTGGGATGACCATAGATCTTCCACCGTTGAATTTGTACCTTTTTTGGAATTACAAATGATTTAGAGTGTTTTCTAGTAGTGGCAAGAATGTATTGGCTAAAAAATTATCTTTTTATTGATCAAAATTGAGTAAAAAAAATTAATGTCAATTCAAAGGGAACTACAAAGAAAGAAATAAACTAACAAAAATTATAGAACAACATTAATCTTGACACCATAAGCAATGAGTTTTGTATCTCAATATTTTTCTCTCAACCCTTCTTAATGCAACAACGGCATATGTTTCACTCAAGGAGGCTTTTATAAAAACTTTAATTTTGAAACATCTCAGAAGTTAGAAAACACTACAAGCTATGAGATAAGAAACACTACACACTCAAATTTAATAATTTTGAATTAGCAATTAGCATGTTCACATCAAGGGTTTACCAAAATGCAAGCAATAAAATTGAGGAATAAGATATATAAAGACTTGAAATTATAAATAAAAATCAAATCAAATTCCTATTTAACAAACTCAACCTAAATGTCACTTAGTTTGTTGGGAATATGGATGCAATTGATGTACCCCAAACCCTTCAAGAACAAAAATTCAAAAAATGCACAACACAAAATTTTAGAACTCCAAATTCTACATTAAGATTCTCCAACTTACTCTACCTCTACAATGAAAGAATCTACAATGAAAGAAAACTGCTACTTATTACAATTCCAAAAATTACCATATTTGGCAGTTTTTTAGAAAAATCATATTTTTTCATTTTTGGTAATTTTCAAAACCCATCCTACGAATCCCAAATTTTCCCAAGAAATGCCCCCAACTAAGGCAAGATGAATTGCCCACTAACCTAGATGAAATCAGAAACATGATTTCGGATTTATTACAAAAGATAACTTTCTAAACACTGCAAAAAAAAAACATAAAAAACCAATTTCGAAGGCCAAGATGATATTTTTGGCTCCCAAAAAAATGTCAAACTGGCCACTAATCAAGCTAAGTTAGATTATTAATGCAAATAACTCCTCCTCATGCAACTGTCTGTAAAATTTTAGCCAAAACCCACATCCGAGTCAAAAGTTATGACCCTTGGATGTTCCCGCATCAGCAACTTTGTATTATAACACTATTCAATTAAAAGTGTATTTTTATAAAATGAAATTTGAGAGAGAGAGAGAGAGAGAGAGAGAGAAATTAATAAATAAGAATTTAATATTCAAATTGATCAGAAGACAAAATAAAAATTTAAAATTAATAAATAAAGCAATAAGAAGAATATTCTTAATCCCACTTAATTTATAATCTTTCATGAAAATAATTATGTCCTCAAAGGTATATATATATATATATATATATATATATATATATATCCGATAGGCTTTCCTTACAAGGTCGCTCGTGTCCGTACATATGAAAAACCTGTCTCACGCCTGAAACCGCCGATCCTCCGGTATTGAGCTATGACAGTAGAAAGTGGTCATTCGTAAACCATTATGTTTACCAATCGCTTCATGATGTGATCATAACATTTGACACGAGTTTCTTGTAGTGCACCCTGCACGTCTTTGAGAGTACATATTTCAAGAAATCCATTGGGCTAACAATGCATCAGGATGCATGATTCTGGTGAAATTTTTAATAGAGTTGAATGTGTTTATGGTTGCAAATTTGATTTAATCTCTACAAATCATTCCTTCTTCCAGGGTGTCTAATCGATTTGAATGTGTTTGGATTTCAATAGCCCTAAAATCCTTATTCATATCAATGAATTGAAGCGATGACTGTAGAGAGTTTGGTTTCAGTTGGTGGGTCTCATTTAAAATATTCCTGCTCTAGTAGGGTTTCCTACATTTTCCCTGCATCTTCAAACACCTGTCTAGAATAGTTTTTTGCGGGATTGGACATATAGGTGGATGTTTTGGAGATGTTGGTCTTTTACCAAATGAGTCTCTGGATTTTGTCAGCAGTTGTGGTGATTTGTTTCCAAGGCTTGTGATGGCCAGAGTGTGTTGAATCCTCCTCTTATGCTCATCACAGTTGGGGTTATTGTTAATGGGAGTGCCAAGATTTCTGAGACAAATAAGAACTTCATTCAAGCGCTATATTGGATTGGTGACATCTTGAAAAGTGCAGCTATGGAAGATGCATTTGGATTTAGTCTTCCATTCTCAATTTGGTTAGTATTTATTACCTTTTTTCACTACTTATGCCATTGTATTTTGAATTTAGTGGGCACCCTTTTGACACCAGAAGAATTACTACTTAATGTTGTTGAGAGAAAACTCGAAACCATAGCTCCAATAGAGACAATTGCCTTTTGGGTATGTTCCATATCCGTGACTAATCTTGCCTATTAATGGAACACACATTTTTATATTTTAATTATACCAAGTTTTATTGTTGTTAAGACACTTGTTGCCAAATAGGAATGAGAAATATTGATTGACAAATACATGTTCTCATTGTGTGTGGTATTGTTTTCAGGATTTTAAAAATCTCCATTTTGCAAAATCCATAAAAGGTATGCACTTGTCCCTCCTTACTTTTTGGGATCTCAAGGATTACAAATCTGTACATCATCTTCTACAGTTGTTATGGGCTGTGAGAATTTGCACAACAGTACATTGTAGATTTTTCAACAGTTTGTTCACTATCCCTTTTAACAGTTTTACTTTCGCAGATGATTTTCTTTTTCTTATGTTCTACTTTTGCAAATGATTTCTTTGCTTTTGTTTTACTTTTGTCAAAAAAATTTAGTGTTAAGCTATCTTCAACATTTATTTAAATGCAACACATGATCAACAATATTGAGCTCTGAGCAGTCTGAATGGTAGCGATTATCTTATATTTTAGATTAATATAAGACCCCAGTGCTCTACTGCAGACCAAAAAGGTATACATGAGACTTGGCAGGGACGAAACTGAAAGAAGTCGATCTCAATTTTAATTTTATTTGTAAATATATGGAAACTGGCCTCTACTTTATAGTTTATAGAAACATTTGGTAGATCAAAGAAATAGATTTGAGCTTGTGATTCAATGTAGGTAACGGTGTCTATTATCTTAACAGAAAAAATATGTCTATTATCTTAACAGAAAAAATATTTGAATTTTGTCGTATAATATAGCACAGAAGACATGTACATTTGGAGCATTTTTCTTGAGAAGCATGATGTGTTTGTTGGAATAATTGAATAGTTTGTACTGAAAGGGGAGGGGTGAATCAGTACCCTTAAAAAAAATTTATCAATTAACCATTAGTACTTTGTTCTTGCATTACCGATCATTTATGCTTTTCTATCTTATGCATATAATATCAAATCATAAACTTAATTGCATGTAAACATTCATAGAAACATTCATGAAATGTAAGTACACATGACACAAGAATTGGTAACGCAGAAAACCCCTGTTAGAAGGTAAAAACTGTGGTGGGGATGAAACCCACAAAGCTTCACTATCTGCAGAATGGAAGGTGTCAGTTAAGGCTACAATTTTGATCACTTCTGATGATCTTACCTTATTAGGAGTAAAATTTTAGACTGGTTAGGTCTACTCGGTTAAGAGATTTAGCAACACTATTAAGTGTGCACTCAGTTAAGAGATTTACATATGGATTGTTAAATCCACCTTCTTAAAGGATTTCTTCTATTTGCTACACTTGTTAGAATGTAGTCAAAAATACTTGTTGACCTGATGATATGCAATCCTGAATTGCTGAGTACAGATCCTTTAAGTTCACAATGTATGTGTATCACCTATAGTGATTGATTAATACCTTTTTTCTTCTTGGTAGCCTTGAATCTTGTTATTCATAACTGATTTCATCTTTTGTTGTCCTTCTACATAAAACTCTTTGTCTGATCCATAAATGTCTGATGCGGCTACAATCATCAATGTCTGATTGATTTCTACATCTATTTATACAATATATTGACCTATTTTAGTTTTACGCTTTACAATAAAAACTCTATGATCAAAGTTTTACAACTTGACCTTGATCTCCTAGTTTGCATGTTTACAATCAGTTAGACTGATTAAATCAATTACATGTGCTTTACTTGTCCCTCAAGAAATGTTTTTAAAGATAATCTTTAAAACTAAATATAAAACTTAAGTGTTTTATCTGAGGTGTAACTTAGATCCACATTTCTCAGAAATAAAACTCTCTCTCGGTAGACTGGTGTTTGATTTTATCTGTAATCTTTGCTCGGTGTTGTCTCTAAACTATCTGTCGGTTTGCTCTCTAAACTGTGTTGTCGGTTTACACTGTAAACTGTCTGTCAGTGATAGTGCACTTAACATTTTTGGTGACCTTTATGAATTGCTCTGTCGGGTTGCACTATAAACTTGTCTTTTAGTTATCGACAATTCAAAAACTATTTCCTTTGTATACTAATGACCAAATATGATCATCAATCTCCCCCTTTGGCATTAGTATCAAAAACTGATATGTGCAAAACTGAAATGTTCAGTATATACACCAAAATGTTTTACCTTATCAATATGACTCCCCCTATGTGAATGCCTCAGTGTAGTGTATGTACATGATACATTTTCCTCTATACATATATTTCCCCTATTTTTTTCATTTCCCCCTTTCACCAAGTATCATTTCCCTTTGTATCATATCATTTCTCCCTTTTTTTGAAAATAATGACAAAGGTGTAATACTTACAATTTGTCAAAAATGTGGGAATGGGATTTATTTGTCTTCCATCATATTCTCCCATTTCTCCTTGAGGTGTTCCAAGGCCATGTGCTCCAATGTTATCTTGGCGTGCATGTCATAGATATTGTCAGTGAAAGACATCTCCGAGGTGGCAATTAGTGTTTTTGTCGAAGTCATGTGTTGTTGCAGTAATGTGAGATTTGGTAGTAGTAGTAGAGCTTGGAGCTCAGTTGCCTCATCTCAGATTTTGGATTCTGCCTCTTGAATCTCAAGTCTCAATCGTTTAGATTCTGCAAGCTTCTTATAATGCAACTTGAATGCATTTTCATCGGTTGTGAGACCTTGTGCACTAGCATTAAGATGTGCATCTATCTTAGCAATCTTTTCACTATGCTCCTTAGTGAATTACTCTATGGTGCATAATTTCTGAACTAAGGTTATAACTTCTGAAATAATTAGTATCAATGTATTGACCAGTTCAGATAGCTTTACCTTGTTCTCTTCCACTTCTTGGCTGATTTTATCTGTTAATTTATATTGGTACTTCTTCTCTACACATTCTTCTATCACCTTGTTAGCTTCCACATTCTGTGATATAATAGCCTCGGTGAGAACTGCTAATTGATCAAGTATTGGGGCACTTTGATCAATTTTGGTGTTAGGTACAATCTACAATAGTATATCCTTTGTAGTTTCTAGTACCTTTGTGTCCTTGTGCTCCTTTTTGAGCTTATCTTGTATAACTTTCCTTTTACAAAGCTCTGCATACTTTGTAAGTGACTATGGATCCAATGTTCTCGTATCACAGTCAGGTATTTCTATAATTTCATCTAGGGTGACTAGATTTTTATTCTTCTTCTTCTTTGCAATTGTATTGGAAGCTCTTGCATGTAGTACTATAGCAATTTCCTTTTCTTGGTGTGATGTACTTGGTGAAGGCTTTGGAGGTGTTGTGCCTTTATCCTGTTGCTCGATTTTTACCTGTCGGTTGGTTGTAGATGTCTCTACATCAACCTTATATTTTTCTGGAGCTTTATCTTCCTCGATATCCTTGGCATCACTTTTTCTTTCCTCTCCACTTGCTGCTTTATGTTCATCATTTGTTCTTTTCTGCTCCCCATCCCCCTTATCCTCGAGTATGCTTGCATCATGGTCAAGTGTCTTCTCCTTTTCTACTGAGATGATATTGATAGCTTGTATCAATAAAGGCATTTGTGCTTGTATATTGACCTGTGTAGCATCCTATGTTTCCTTTTCCTTTTCTTCTCCTTGATCAGTGGTCATATTTACATCTTCATCATTCTTTACTTCATCTATAGGATCACCTCCAGTGATATCTATTATAGTTATATTAATTATTTTTCCATCTGTAGTATTCCCTAATGATTGAAGTTTTGAGGTACATCATCCATGGCCTTGGATGCCTCTGTTATCAAATTGATTGGATTGATGTCCTCGGTGTCATTTATAAGAATGTGCTCCGAGTTTGGTGTAGCCTCTTTCTCTTCATTATGATGGATCTCGGTAAGAGCTAATACCTTCTCGGGGCTTGTATCCTCTTTAGGTAGGTTAAGTATTTCTCTCCAAGCTTCATCGCTTTCTTTGTCAAGCTCTATTAAGCTGCCCTGTAATACTTTGTAGGCTCTTAATTTTGCTAAGAACTTCTTTGAATGTTTCTTCATCATTTCATCAATTTCTTCCATCTTTGACTCGAGTGGCATAATTGTAACTAGGGATATTTCCCTTATCTTTTTTTCAGTTTTCAGTGCATATGTCCACCTTGCTGATAGGTTGTCATAAAGTTCTTGTGGCATCATCTTATTAAATTGTATAGGTACATACTTGAATGCAATCATTGCCTGGATGATGGCTTTTTCAATCTTTTTATGATCCTCGGGAGATAAGGTTAGCCATTGCCTTATCTTAGCATTTGATATGCTACTTGTCTTCACGACTAATGCAGCAATCTCATCAATTGTCTTAGAAACTTTATTCTTTGTAGGTTGGAGTTCTTGTTCACTCTCATCTTGTGTAGTGTCATCCTTGTCCTCTTTACCTCGGATGTATTTTCTTCTTTGCTTCGGTACTTGTTTCCCAGTTTGAGGCTTTCTCTTATAGGTCCTAGCTATACCTTTCTTCACCGGTGAGGAATATCTATCTTTGGTAGTTTGACTCCTTGCTCTTGACGCACTAGTAGTTCTTGGTTTGTTTGGTGGTGGTGCATCAGATTAGGTAGATTCATAATCACTCAATTTTTCACCTTCACTGATGGGTGACTGTCCCTCAATGTCTTCTTGTTGTTCTAACTCTTCATCATTTACCGACAACTTCTTTTGAAGTGTCTTCACCATTTTGGTCTTCTTTCTGTCAATCTTTTTCACTACTAGGCCTATTTTAATTTTGTCCTTAGCTTCCTCATAAGTGCCAAATCTTGGTAGTGATTTTTCAACTGCCTCATTCAGCAATGCTTCAATAGCATTTGTGGCCTGATCAATGTTGATTTCATAATCAAGAGGTACTAACCATGTTGTCCTCGGTACAACTGGTTTGATCAAGGTGGTGTCAGTATCCACTATGAAACATATATCATCCTTATACTTTTCCACCAGTTTTTCAGGTATCCTCATCCTTTTCTACATTCTATCTTTGAATCCAGTGAAATATGCATCCATAACTGATGTAAAGTTGTCCCCTAGTGACTTGATAAATTCACTAATTTGTATTGTCACTGGTTGGGTAGTGTCCCAATTGACATTGCCGATAGATGGGAAGAAGTCTTGAAAGTAGAAGAATATACACATGAGTGAACTAAACTTACATGAATTATATTTTTCTGATCTAATGATCCTCATGTTCTCCTCTAGTTGCTTTAGTAGAAGCTCAGAAATGTCCAAGTGTAATCCCTTCTTCACAATCTTATGGGTGGTGTCAACTGCTCTGCATGCTATGTTGTTTAACCAGTTGGCTTGGAATATCTTGTATCCTAGAACACATGCACCAAACTTTAGTTCTAGATCAGTGATGGAGTTTACCTATAAACCTCTGCCATCTCATACTGCACCTGTTTTCTTTTCTATGTCAGGGAGAGGAGGATGTTTGATTGCTTAGACCTTGTCAGTTACTGGATAACGGATTTAGTTGCATGTATTACATCCTTGGTGATTGGTTTTGGTTCATCCAGCCACATCTTTCATTCATGTACCCAACTAATAACTATTTGGATCCACTTGGTCTTGAATTCCTTTGGGAACATTAGGGCATTTATCTTGACCATTTTACCTCAATATGTTTATGTTCATCCTTGATTTTTCCATCTGTACAAAGCTTCTTTTAGGCTTCTTCAATCTCAAGATCTCCGATCTCTACAACCTTATAGTGGATATAGGCTTGGACATCCTCGACTAGAAAAACCCTAGGTGGTATTCTTGAGAGCGCTCCAACATCATCGGGTTGTGAAGCAACCTCGGGGAAAAATTTGTACTTAGGATCTTCACATATAGAATTCTTGATTAGGTTGACCTTTTTATCTTTGGCATTTTTAATCTTGGAAACTCGTGAAGTAGTTACCATGTTTTTGTGAAATTAGGACTTTTCTCATAAACAAACTATGAGTTTGATGAGTCTTTAGTTACTCACTTGATCTATTTTAACTGTTGTGAATCTGTCGGAGTAGCCGTGAATGTGTCTGTGAGTTGCTCTATAGTTTGATCAGTGTTGGTCACTCTGCTCTTCGTTTGTAATCACTTTTTGAAAGAATGAGTTTTTTGTTACCCTTTTTTAGACGATGCCCTAAGTGGTGCAATAAATGCTTTACCTACTTCTCAGTGGTCGAAGACGGAGTCACTCAGGGAACATACCAACTTTATCCTCAATGAGAATGTGATGCTCGGGGTAAGTGTCAACATGGTTGCACTTTTCATATGTTCACTGACAATGCTCGGTATGTAGGGAAGACTTCATTGTCTTTTTACATGATTACTGACGATGCTTGATTTACATAAACAACTTAGCTTCTATATGTACACTGATGGTTCTCGGTGTGTATTGACCGATGAGATTGGATTCACAAATTCATAACAAGTAATACCATAGTGCGTCTTTATTCATTCTAATTTGGCATATTATCAATGTATAATGGAACGGATGTAAAATATAGCTTTGTATAGTGCAGTTCCATACTTGTTCTTCTTAGGTGGGGGTGGTGATATCACCAGATCCATTGGATAAGGTGTCACCAATTGTATTTCTTGGTCCAGCATCATCAGTATTTGTAGCTTTCCTCCACATTTTGTTTCTCATCTTCCTGATATCTTCAATGGTATTGCCATTGGCAAAAGTGCTTGACTCTGTCACTCAATCTTTGTAGTCCTTTCTTAGATGACCGACCCTATGACAGTGTAAGCATGCCATTCTAAGGTTATTCCAGCTCCTTGACCTTCTCATCCATTTTCTCATGCATTTTGTAGCTATGTGTCCATATCTACCACATGTTGTGCAATTTGCCCATGTGTTGTAATCCCAAACATATGAGTTACCGACTCTTCTCGGTTGATAGCCATTTTCTTGTTCTTTTAGCTTCCATGCTTGCCTTTTCTTCTTCCTCCATTCAAGAGATGTGTGCCCGTGCATTTTTCAAGTAGGACAATATATTTCCATGTAGGATTCCTTCTTTGGTTGTTTTACCTTAGATTTACATTCATATACCTCATGTCCATGCTTTTTATAGTTATAACAATTTCCTATGAATGTAGATGTGGATTTAGGAATACCTTTAGCTTTTCTCCTGCAAACATTTGATGTGTGGCATGGTTTTCTATAGTGATTGTATGACTGCTTCCTTGGTCTTGGATTTGAGTAGACATATTTTTGATCAGATTGATTTGATGATTCTCCATGCTCGGTATACCCTAGACCGGTATTATTGTTGACTCTTCTTTGTACATTCAGAAAATCATCCATTATTGTGGTACTCTCTTCATCTTTCTTGATCATATTATTGTGTTGTTGTTGAATCCTCACTTCATGCTTCAGTCTCTCATTTTCTTCTCTTAGCTCACCAATAGCTTCCAATTTCCTATTGAGTTCTATGTTCACTCATTTTTCCTCATGACTCATAAGATCTATTTGATTGATGATCTCATGATGATGTTTAATAAGTCTTTGTATTTCAGTCTCTCTTTCTTGTAGCTTTTTAGTGATCTTTCTCCTGTCATGAATAGCTAATGTTATTTCTTATTCGTATTGTCTAGTATTATTCATAACATAAATCATCCTTACCATATGTGTCTCTTGACCGATTTGCAGTATCTTTACTTGTTCTTTCAGATGTTGATTGATTTCACTCAAACTTGTAATGCTTCCTTCTGATGTGTCTGATGTATTGCTAGATGTAGATCCTGATGACTCAAATAAGTCAGGTATCTCTTCTTCATGATAGTATTTTTCATTGTAGTAAGATGTCATAGCTTTTATTTCATCCAGTGGCTCTCTCATCTTGATTCTTGTGTCTTTATATTGCTCATAGAAGATATGTATCTACAATTTCTGATCTTCAATATTCTTGTCTAGCTTATACCTTTCTATTATCTGATCTTTTATCTCAAGTGATTTAAACTTTTCCAAATAAGAGATCTAGCTCTAATACCAATTGCTGGAATAATGGAATAGTGTGTACTAAGAGGGGAGGGGTGAATCAGTACCCTTAAAACTTTTTATTAATTAACCATTAGTACTTTGTTCTTGCATTACCGACCATTGATGCTTTTCTATCTTATGCATGTAATATCAAATCATAAACTTAATTGCATGAAAATATTCATAGAAACATTCATGAAATATAAGTACACATGACAAGAATTGGTAACGTAGAAAACCACTGTTAGAAGGAAAAAATTGTGGTGGGGATGAAACCCACAAAGCTTCACTATCTGCAGAATGGAAGGTGTCAGTTAAGGCTATATGTTTGATCACTTCTGATGATCTTACCCTGTTAGGAGTAACATTTTAGACTGGTTAGGTCTACTCGGTTAAGAGATTTAGCAACACTATTAAGTGTGCACTCGGTTAATATATTTACATAAGGATTGTTAAATCCACCTTCTTAAAGGATTTCTTCTATTTTCTACACTTGTTAGAATACAGTCAAAAATACTTGTTGACTTGATGATATGCAATCCTGGATTGTTAAGTATAGATCCTTTAATTTCATGATGTATGTGTATCACCTATAGTGATTGATTAATACCTATGTTCTACTCGGTAGCCTTGAATCTTGTTCTTCATAACTGATTTCATCTTTTTCTATCCTTCTACATAAAACTCTTTGTCTGATCCATAGATGTCTGTTGTGGCTACAATCATCAATATCTGATTGATTTAAATATATCTATTTTATACAATATATTGACCTATTTTAGTTTCATGCTTTACAATAAAAACTCTATGATCAAAGGTTTACAACTTGACCTTGATCTCCTAGTTTGCATGTTTACAATCACTTAGACTAATTAAAACAATTACATGTGCTTTACTTGTCCCTCAAGAAATGGTTTTAAAGATAAGCTTTAGAGATAAATATAAAACTTAAGTGTTTTATCTTACGTGTAACTCATATCCACATTTCTCAGAAATAAAACTATCTCTCAGTAGACTGGTGCTTGTGTTGCTCTGTAATCTTTTCTCGGTGTTGTCTCTGAACTGTCTGTTTGTTTTCTCTCTAAATTGTGTTGTCAGTTTACACCATAAACTATTTTTTAGTGATAGTGCACTTAACATTTTCAATGACCTAAATTGTGAATTGCTATGTCGGGTTGCACTATAAACCTGTCTTTCAATGATCATGTTACCGACAGTTCAAACACTATTTCCTTTGTATACTAATGACCAAATATGATCATCAGTGATAAGATGTTAGTTTTTTCTATGTAATGCATTTACAATGTATGGAGAAAAAAAACATTGGAAGAGATACAAGGATTTGAACTCTTTGAAAACCTTTGTGTGGCTGCTATGTATAATTTTCCATCTAATAATGCAAAATGAATTTGATATCTAGCTGTAATATACTAAAATGTAATATATGAAAATGGGTTATGTATATTGTATATATATATTATGTAATGTGGAAATGGATGATTATAAATTTAATGTGTGTTGTATGAATAATAAAGAAGGTAAAATTGTCCTCTTAATCCCAAAGTTCATAAAGGGAAGATCCAAATTGATTAACCCTAAAGAAAGGATCAATGCATAAATCAACCTATTAAGGATGGGGATAAAGAGAAAAACCCTAACTCATGTTTTATAGAAGAGAATGTGTGATAGATTTATGAAGATTAAAAACTTTAACTGAAATGAATTGAAGACAAGTACTAACCTTAAAATGCTACAGATCTGAAGAATGCTATTTTTGGGTGTCTACACTGAGTTTCTACAAAATCTGCAACCGGATCGGGAATAGAAACGCAGAGACAAAGAAAACTCAGAAATCATTTTTTGATCTAGCTCAGTTCTGATTTTAACCGAAAAATGAATGTCACCTTTGACCCAAAAAAATTTATTACAACCCAGAATCTTCGATTCTGACCCAGAGAAAAATGTCGATTCTGACCCAGAAATGAATATCACCTTTGACCCAAAATTTATGATTCTGACCTAGAATATCTAATTTTGTCCCAGAACAGAATGTTGATGCTGACCCAAAATCTCTGACAGAAAATCTATTTTCGGATCCCAATAGTTTGCCAAAAAGGGTATTTGAATCTGCACTTCAATTCATTGTTCTGAACCTGTCCCTACAAGAAAAATGGTTTTTTTGTTGGGGGGAGGGGTTTGCCTTGGTCAAACCCCAGTTTTGGAATTAACCATAAAGTATAATGTAAATTGCATAAGTAAAACAAAGTAAATGAACAAATTCACCTTTCTTGTATAGAGACCATGGCGGATTAAAATATGTGGATCCACAGGTATGTATGCACCAAATGGATGTAGAATGTAGAATTTCAGATGTAGGATGTCTCAAATCAATTGTTTGTAGATCTTCAACACCAATCTTGAATGGGTCTTGGAACAGGAAGAGGCTTGGAGGAATGTGGATGGAGAAATCTTCAACAAGAGGGCTCCATAGAGATTGAATCCTTTAATTGCTACCAATGGATCTCCTTAATGAATTGAGTGCTTGAATATTCTTGAATTCTTGGATGTTTGAGTGTAGATGCTTTCTTCAATAGATCATGCATAGAGTTGTCTTTTTCAATTCTTAGATGGTTAGAGAAAATAAGAGGAGAAAGTTTCCTTATATATGAATCTAGGGAACAATCTTCTAGAGAGGCCTACATAGGAGAATTAAATTCCAATTAGACCTACATCCCTATAAGTGGACCTATATTAAATATAATATCAAGATTCGTTGCTCCGAAGACCGAAACAGCAGACCCGAAAGCGGGAATTAAACCTTTCCGAAGCTTGACATCCGGAAACTATGAAAATTTGAAATCTAGACCCTAGGTCAGAATCAAGGTCAATTCTAACCTAGGTCAAGGTCGAGTTTGACCTTGACCCAGAAAGGTTAATTTTTACCTTGATGTCAAAAAACTCAGGTTTGCAGTTTAGGATGCCAGAAACAGGCTAGAGAAAAGTGGGAAATGGGGTAGAACATGGAAGAAATCCAAATCCAAGTCAAAGACCCGTTCAAGGCACTTAACATGACCCCAAACCACTTAATTAGAAAGCTAAACTAGTCCACAATGGAAGTGCTTCCATTTTCTGACTATACATTTAGCCCCAACTTTAGCAAGAGTATGAACTCGATGCAAACTCTTGGTAAAGGAGATCATGAAGAAAAGATAATCTTATTGAAATCAAAAGGAGCAAAGGAATCCTCAAGCCCCCAGGGACTTAAGTCTTTATCAACCCTAAGATCACAATAAGAGAGATATCACCAGTTAAAGAGAAAAGGAGAGAGGGTGTGGTTACCTCACCCAATGAGAACTTATGTCCCATTGTAAACCACACAAGGAAACAGTGCAACTAGAAAGATGGAGTCGAACTTCCTAGTGAATGTGGCTACTCACTAGTCAACCCATCAGGGATATCTAGTCTTAAGGACACCTTCCGACCTTAAGGGATCAAAACATTGTAAATTGAAACAGGAGTGATCAAGGAATCTGTATAAATTTTAACTGGAGGGATCAAGAGATCTTATAAGGTAAAAATCCATTCTTTAAGGATTAGCCTTTAATCCATAAAGGGAAAAAGTTTTAAGTTTGAAAATATTTTGAAAGTGTGTGTGTGTGTGTGTGTGCAAAAAGTGAGTAGAGCATATGCCCCCATGTTAAAGTAATTTCTAACACTTTAACAGGAGCAATGGATTTAACATAAACATAAACAACTCTACTGATTATGTTTCCACTATGAGATGCCCCCAAACAAAGACAAATCAAGGGAAATACCACATAAACATACAAAGAACATAGAAGGGATCTACCTATTGTGGGGTCAGTATGATCATAAGATAATATGTATATATAGATATGATATTATTGCCAATAAATTGACATCGTCCCCCAAATAATGTAGAACTACAATCACAATGGAGGAAATAAAACTCAAGAGTTACGAAGAAGAGTCTTTTCAGACCACAACATGGAGACCAAAAAGAATCATTGATACCATGTCGCAGATCCAAGCGGACTACATAAGGAAAACATTTACGAATAATAGCACAAGTACAACATAACATTAAAACATCATATAGAAGAGTAAAGATACATATAGAGGAATTGTACAACAAGCTTGATTCCTTTATCACCTTGCACCAACAAAGTAACAAGGGTCGTATAAAAGAATCTAACAAACATTTAGCAAACACATTACGGGAGAACCACAATACAGCAAGCAAACACAAAAATGGATACCATGAAGGACAAGCCAATCAAGCGCATCGCCTACTCTCCCTATCTCAGTTTATATCATTTAGGGAAGGTGGCCAACTCGCAAGAGGGACTATATCCTATATAGTAGGAATAATAGCCAGTTCCAAACAAGGATCATCTTAAGAATCGTGATGTTTGATACTAGGTTTAATTATCACTTGAGTTGAAAGCATATGAGGTAAATCAGTATCAAGATCAATGGTCTCATATTCATCACTAGGATCAATAGGATCATCAAGAGTATCCTCCTCATCGAGATTAATTAAAATAGGATCTAAGATGCGAATAGAATCATCATAATATTTCATCTTAACATCATTATGAACATTAACTTCCTCTAACACATCAGGCATAGGTTGGTCAAAAGAAGGTAAAGAATTTTGAAGAATAGAGGCACGGGCCCTAGCATTATGCCTATGCTTCTTACAATGTTCATTAGCAGATTTGTTACATTTTTCTTTGTTTGATACATGTTGAGAACTAGGAGGAATGACAACTGGTTCCTTCACAGGTTCTATAGGAGGATTGGTAGGACTCTCAGTAGGCTGAGAAGTGACACTGGGAGGTTGAGTAATAGAGCTAGTAGTAATGGATAAAGGAGGTATAGAAGGAGTGGGGAAAAGACCATGGTTAAGATCTATCCAAGGCATGCTTAACTCAAAAATCTTGCGATGTTTATAGGCGTGATATGAATGAAAAAGGTTATCAGGATGAGGAGGACATGAATTAGGTAATGAAGGCCAAAAGAAATCATGAGTAGCACAATCTCTAGGCCTAGAAGGTTGATACAAACTATGATTAATTTTTTTCACTTCTCCATTATGAATGAACTTAATACACTTATGAATAGGAGAAGCAATAGCATGCATAGTGGTTAACCAAGGAAAACCAAATTTTAATTGAAACTGATCAGAAGTAGGAATGAAAATGAAGGTAGTATCTAAAAATTTACCACAAAGTTGAACAGGCAAGTTAATAGAACCAAGTGAAGGATAGAGAAAACCATTAAAAATTTGGATCCATGCATCAGATGTATCATAACAATCACGTTGTAGGTTTTTCATAAAAAGGTTTTCCTTAGTAATGACATTTATTAAAGATGTGGGATCAACAAGACAACCACACATAGGTATCTTAGCAATCCTAGCATAAATATAAAGGGGACCATCGGGAGCCTTAATAGTCTCAGAATCATCAAAGGTAATT
>MU227053.1:166040-188017 GCA_018584345.1 Thuja plicata
AAGAGCCATTAATGCCCAAGGCATTAATAAGGCATGGGAGAGACATAGGCTTAAGGCATCTTCATTAATAATACATTAATGAAAGCCTTAAAGAGGCAAGGGAGGATGTAAGAGGATGGCTTGAGAAAGTGGACCTTTAGGAGGTCAAGCTTGAGAAAGTGGACTTTCTCAAGTGGGTTGAGTTGCTAAGTATTCCTTAATGGAATGTGACAACAGTAGGAGGTGGGCTAGAGTAGAATTTAGGATTAGGATTAGATTAGCATGGGTGAATGGGTTGAGAAAGGTTAGAACCCAGGGTAGAAGTGGTTGAGATAGGTTAGGTTGGGGTTTGAGGGAATATTAATAAATGAAATAAACTTATTTAATTCATTTAGAAATATAGGAATTAATTATTTAAACAATGAAATTACTTTTTAATAATTAGGGGACTATAGCCATTTTTAATTAAATTAAATAGGCTAGGGAAATGGGTTAATTGCAAGTGGTTATTTGATTTAGGGATTTATTTAATTCCTTTATAATTAAATACTATAGCCATGTTTGATTTTAATTTGATTTAAATGGTCAAAATTGATTTGAATTGTATGGCTATAATAGTTAATATAAATTAGTGATAAAAATCACCTAGGACATTAAATAGATTTGAAGAATTATGCCTAAGCAGTAACAGGGTCGTTTGGACATAATCAAGGGTATGATCACACTTAGGGCAAATAGGGTCCATAGTTAGAACAGACCAAATTCAGGTGGTTACAGATACCACACAAGATATTAACACCTTGATCACTATGACGAAGGACTTTCTTAAGAGCCTCTATAGCTTAGATGGAATCTTGATTGTGGTTTTCTTGAATAAGCCAATTTCCCATTTTATCAAGTTCTATTGAAAGTTTTTGGACTTGTTCAGGAGGAACTCTTAAAGCATCATCCTCATCATGAGATGAGTGAGAAGATTTATTCTCCATAGAAGGATTGGAAGCATGGGTGGTCAAATTATCATCTGAGATCCTAAGGAAAGCAGAGGAAGACTCAGGATCAAAGGAACCCATAAGTCTACAACTTCTTCTAACCGAGATACTATAAGTAGGACTAGAAGTAGTAAATCTCATACACCAATGCAATGCAGATGAACTAATTTAGGAAACACAAGAATTTGATTTTGAATTTTTGAAATGTAAATGCAAGAACATAAAATAAAGCTAATCTAATATGCATGCAAGATCTACCATAAAAATATAAATCTAACACCAAAAAAGAAAGAATTGTCTATCGCGGGTTCGCCAAAATCTAATAAGCTAAAATGTAATATATGAAAATGGGCTGTGTATATTGTATATATATTATGTGTAATGTAAAAATGGATGATTATAAATTTAATGTGTGTTGTAGGAATAATGAAGAAGGTAAAATTGTCCTCTTAATCCCAAAGTTCATAAAGGGAAGATCCAAATTGATTAACCCTAAAGAAAGGATCAATGCATAAATGAATCAACCTATTAAGGATGGGGATAAAGAGAAAAACCCTAACTCCCATTTTATAGAAGAGAATGTGTGATATATTTAGGAAGATTAAAAAATTTAATTGAAATGAATTGAAGACAAGTACTAACATCAAAATGTTACAGATCTAAAGAATGTTGTTTTCAGGTGTCTACACTGAGTTTCTAGAAAATTTGCAACCAAATCTAGAATAGAAACGTAGAGACGAAGAAAACCCAGAAATATTTTTCTAATCTGGATCAGTTCCAATTTTGACCCAAAAATGAATGTCACCTTTGACCTAAAATTTTTTATTCTGACCCTGAATCTATGATTCTGACCTAGAGAAAAATATCGATTCTGATCCAGAAATGAATGTCACCTTTGACCCAAAATTTTTGATTTTGACCCAGAATCTCTGATTCTGACCGAGAACAGAATGTTGATTCTAACCCAAAATCCCTGACAGAAAATCTGTTTCTAGATCCCGATAGTTTGCCAAAAAGGGTATCCAACTCTGCAATCCAATTCACTGTTCTGAACCTGTCCTTGCAAGAAAAATAGTTTTTTTGTTGGGGGGAGGGTTTTTCCTTGGTCAAACCCCAGTTTTGGAATTAACCTTAAAGTATAATTGAAATTTCATAAGTAAAACAAAGTAAATGAACAAATTCACCTTGCTTGTATAGAAACCCTTGTGGCGGATTCAAATCGGTGGATCCACAAGTATGTATGCACCAAATGGATGTATAATATAGAATGTAGGATGTAGGATGTAGGATGTCTCAAATAAATTGCTTGTATATCTTCAACACCAATCTTGAATGGATCTTGGAATAGGAAGAGGCTTGGAGGAATGTGGATGGAGAAATATTCAACAAGAGGGCTCCATAGAGCTTGAATCCTTCAATGGATACCTATGGATCTCCTTGATGAATTGAGTGCTTGAAGATGATTGAATTCTTGGATTCTTGATTGTAGATGCCTGCTTCAATAGATCATGCATAAAGTTGTCTTTTTCAAGTCTTAGATGGTTAGAGAAAATGAGAGGACAAAGCTTCCTTATATATGAATGTAGGGAAAAATCTTCTAGAGAGGCCTACATAGGAGAATTAAATTCCAATTAGACCTATATCCCTATAAGCGGACCTATATTAAATATAATTTCAAGATTCATTTCTCTGAAGACCGAAACAGCCGACCCGAAAGCAGGAATTATACCTTTCTGAAGCCCGACATCTAGAAACTCTAGAAACTTGAAATCTGGACCCTAGGTCAGAATAAAGGTCGATTCTAACCTAGGTCAAGGTTGAGGTCAACCTTGACCCAAAAAGGTTTATTTTGATCCCGAGGTCAAAAATCTCAGGTTTGTAGTTTAGGATGCCAGAAATAGGCTGGAGAAAAGTGGGAAATGGGGCAGAACAGGGGAGAAATCCATAACCAAGTCAAAGACCCATTCAAGGAGCTTGACATGACCCAAAACCACTTACTCGGAAGGATAAACCATTCCACAATGGAAGTGCTTCCATTTTCTGACTATACACTAGCCAGGAAGGAAAAAGAAAGCTTGTTCAATAAAAATTTAGAAAACATAGTTGCACAAGAATCAAATTCTATTAATCACATTGTATATAAAATAAAAGGATTACAATAAATATATAAATACATGAGAGGAAATTATGCATGTAATTTCTGAAAAGGTGGAGAGAACAATGTACTTTTCTAGAAATCACAAGAAAAACTATGTTCTCAGATCTCCAATTTAAGGAGCAAACTTATGCATGCTAACGGTGACATAAGTGAAAAAATTACACTAACACCCCCCTTAAGGATAACTAAGGAAAGAGGCAAAATCTAGTGGAAATAAAACCTCCCCTCGAAATATATGCTATCAAATATGCAACTATATGAAGTGTTAAAGAAATATCCTCTCAGATATAAGAAAATTGTGGACAACTGTCAAATAATAGCTACCATAGTGGTGAATAAAGAAACTCCTCTGAAACCAAGATGAAGATTAGGATCAATCTATATGAGTGCTCCCAATGACACTACTCAAACAATGAGCATATTGAAAACAAAGGAAAAATATCTATTAATTAGAGATACCGAAGACAATAATCTACATAGGCACCCTCAAACAATGAATAGATGGAAAAAAATGGCAAAACATCTATCAATCGAAGATACATAAGACAATAATCTGCATAGGCACCCTCGAACAATGAATACATGGAAAAATAGGCAAAACATCTATTAGTCAAGGATGCAAATGACACATGAATATGTACGAGTTACCCCAATGACACTACGTAACCATGCAAGAACAAATTGCTAGTTGAAAATACAAGTGCCAATTGTCTATAAAATTGATCAACTGTGGAACCAAGGAAGAATTAACACAAGTAGTAGAAACCCATTCATAGTGTTGAAAAGAGAGGCATGACAGGTTCAGTGACATGGTTTCACTAAAGAGAAAATGAAGGCAAGACCCATGCAAAGAGAGCATGACCTTTTCCTATTTGTGATAGAGAATTTGATTAAACCTCTATTGCCATGACTGTTCAATGCAAGCCTCTACTTGTGGGGTGAAGTATCTAATCATTGAATTCCATTCAAAATAGTTGAATGGCATAAGAATGGAAGAGACTAAAAATTTCATTCTTTGAGCTCTGATGTTTTGTACCTGCAAAAAATAATTTACTCTTCTTCCTAGAAGTCTTAGCTCTAATACCATGTATATTTGACCATCACACCAAAAGAACATATTGGTGGTGGAGAGAGATCTCATCATGGATATAGTCTCTATGCCAACATGCTAAGATCTAATTTAATTATATGAGGGACTTAGAGAAAAAAAATTAAGCTTAGAAGGAGAAAGACTTAAGTAGGGAGGACATGCAATATAGCTAGCTTGCTTAAAGATGTCAAAACGTTCAGTGCAACATATTATGCTTCCAATATTTTTTTTGAGAGGATACATACCAGTAGCTCAAGCACCTTATGAAGGTCCTTTCTGAAAAATGAAAAACTATCTCAGATATATTAGGTGTAAAGGCAACATCCTACATTTGCCTCTACAAACAGAAGAAACATCTAGCTAAACTATTCATGATAAAAGATGATGATTATTTCCACGTTATATTACTATTAATAAATTGGTTTTAAAGGGATATGGCCTATAAATTATAGAGGAACATTTGGTTGGAGAGGAATACATCCTAAATAAACTCATATATAGCTGATTATATGAGTAAACTTGTATTATAATGATGTCTACAGGAATAATTATATCCCAGTAACAACACAATTTAACATAAATCAAGAAATTGTATATAAATATAAATGAATAGCCTTGGAGGATAAGTGGACACAATACTTGTATACTATATAAATTTGAAGGACTATCTGAATATAAATATCAAATCATGTCAGTCTAGATATTAATATGGTTATAATCTAACATCCACTTTTGATAGAAGTTTAAGCCACACTCTTCATATAATCATACTTGACAATATTAAGGTTCACTAAGATTATACAAACACTATATAATCTTTAAGTCATTACTGTTGTTCTTAGGGCCAACTTTGCAAATACTCTGTTGGTTACTATTCAACTACATTTCATATATATGGCTATTACTAGATTAAAATAAGTATACTCATCAATTGTAGGATCCTTGCAGAGAAGATTTCATGATAAGATTTATTTTAAAATCCCAACCATCTACCACTCCTAATTTCACCACCTCTTTCTTCACTCCTGCAATAAAATAGACTAAATGGAAAAATTTATTCAAGAAAAATAGAAATTAAAATGAAACACCAAACAAGGAATAGGAAGGATGACCTTGAAGACATGAGCAGCAACTTCCCATTACCTACGAGAATGTGGTGCGCGGTAGATAATTGGGTGTATTGTATTAGGTTAATCCCACCAATAGCTATCTTCATAACTCCTCACATGCTTCCCAAACCATAGTCTCCACATGGCATCCATGCTAAGCATTGATCATTATATCATGCCACCAATATATTATTTTCTCTTTGCGGTTTGAAGGTGTTAATACTCCCGCCCTACTTTTGATTTTATAATATTCATATGAACTATTGGATCATGAAAAAATTTATAGGTGACGGAAAGAAGAGCAACTATGAGCTAAATGAATCACAATGTTTTGCCTATTCTACAGGTCTAACTCTACAATGTTCAACTACTATGGGAAAATATCATATCATAGTGGAAGAGATAAATCGTCATGTAATACTATATTGTAAGCAGTTTTAGTTAACTGAAATGATGAATTCCCCCAACGAATTTGAATCCCAAAATAATTCTTCAAAGGATATTCACATCTCAAAAAATCTCTAACCAAACTCACATTATTCTATAGCCTTTCATGGAAACCCTCGTACATCCTTCAAACATTTTGTCAAGTTAGTCTAATACATATATGAGTTGTACAGATAGCCTTTTAGAGCTACATGTTCCAAACATAATCCATTCAAATTCAACCTTGAGAAATATCAGATACATCTCCAAAGCTAAGCACCTTCTTTTAACATTTTTCTCTCCATTCCTGTTAGTAGCTTAAGCTTCTGTCAAAAGTGGATGCTTCTTAGGAAGTTGTGAAGTTATTTGTAGAGAACCATTCAGTCTCGGGCAATAAAAAATTTTATTCCCTAAAATTAGGTTTTGAGGATTATATACATATGTAGGAGTGTTGAAAACTTATAGTCATACCCCTTGGCATTTTACTTGAGCATTTATTCTGTGTGTGTTTTGTAAACTAAAGCTTTTCATGGGATTTCTCCGTAGGATAAATAGAAACTATAGCTTCCTTCAAATACACATATCAGATTATATACTCACACATTAACAAATAAGGGAAATAATAAAATGATTTCAAATAATCTCATAGAATAAGTTTTCTTTGTACTTGTTTTCCCTCTTTCTCAGAGCAGTCAAGGAATACATGAAATTGACAATAAAAAAATCACCATTGGAAATAATTATTAGAAATATTCTATATAATAATTAAGGTCCCTTTTCTTATATCTCCTTGCATTTTTTTTAGCAGAGTTTGATTGAAAGGGATGTAGATTGTATTACGGCATGCAAAAGGAAATGTTTCATTTTCCTCGCCTAAGCAATTTAGTTTTGTGTAGAAGATAGAGTACTAAGGTAACTCATGTCCATCTTAGCTTGTATTGTAATGCACTATAAAAATAACAAAAGAATTTTATTTCTATGCATGAGTGTATTTTAATGTGCCTTGTGAGTCCAAGTCTGAATACTTAGGAAGTTGTATCCAAGTAAGTTGGAAAATGTGCGTCAAGTTGGGGAAAAAAAATTATTATATGAATGTAAAATTGGTTACCTTGCTCCTTAAGAGTGCCATCTCGTCATGCTGGTAGCAAACATTGTTTTTTTTATGCTTCTACTTAGTTTTTTTTCAAATTCTGTTAAGGCACATTTTGGTGAACAAAAAGCAGGCAACACACCAAAAGTGACCAAACTGAAAAGAGGTGAATGGATGAAAAGGGTATTAACACCTAGAAGATAGGTGAATCAAACTGTAATTAATTATCAATTGATATATTAAACTGCAATTGATAGAGCTCTTGGATTAAACTATGAAATAAATCATGACTACTAGCTGAAAATGTATTAACTCTAACTGTACATCTTTTTATACCAATTATTTAATTTGTTCCCAATCATATGTAATTGGTCTGATCAAACTTTCATTGTATGGTATTAAATCTTCAATTAGGCCCACCTATATACTTGATTGAACAAATTACTCGATTAGTTAAATCATATAGACAGTAACATTAATTGGGTTCAAGTGTGTCTTAGTTAGAAATATGGTTCCCAGTAATTATGGCACATAATTTGTATTGCCATAAACAACATTCAATCTTCCCAAAGGAGCCTCTAATCCAATCTTGAAAGGGTGTGAATCCACACATCTGTAGTGCAAGCCAAGATTTTCATTGTCAGAAGGAGCACGAGAAGATGATTTCGAAGATTTTCCCAACATATTGAAGTAGAGAAAATTATTTTTTATAAAACAAAAATATTATATAAATTAATTCTTAGCAATATATAATTTAATTAATTTTGTATATTTTTTAATTATATTTTTAGATGCCTTATTGTTAATTTTTTGTTTTATGTAATCAAATTATATTAATGTGTGCATGCAAATATTTATTTATAATTTAATGAGTGAATGGTAACTTTATTTTTTGAATTTAAGGTTTTAGATAATAAAATATATATTTTTATTTTCTATTGTAAAATTTATGATGCAACTATGCTAGTCATCTTAGTTGAAATGGTCTACAAAATTAGTGTTAGATCTTGCAAACTTTGTTGGAAGGATTGAAAGTGATATTCTATACTGCACTTCAAAGTTTTAAGTTTATTAAAGACTACTCATGGCTATCTTCCCATTTATTTATAGTTCCTACTTTTAACCAACACTATATTTGTGGTCTTTAATTTTGGTTAGGCAATCTCAAATTGTTTGGTTTGTCATCCTCAAGCTAAAGTTGGCTCACTATGCTAGGCGTATGTTCTTTCAAGGTCTTTCTGGTTGGTTCCAAATTAATCCATTTAAACATTTTAGATCCTAAATATACTTTTGTAGGCATCAAGGAATTCTCAAACATCATTTCTAGTTTTGTAGGATAGAATTCAAGGCATTTGGATTTATAAATTTTTTAAGCCTTTTAGGTTGTAACCTCTTTTCTTTGACATATAATGTTACTTTGGGACTAGCTTCTCATTCCCTTTACATATACCTAGATTTGACATGGTTTTAGAGTAGATATTTATTCAATATTTAAAAAAATATAAAGCTTAGTTTTTTTTATTTAATTTTTCATTCACCAACTGTTATTTTATTCTAAAGTTGTGATTTGTATTTTATTGAAGATTAAAGTGCAAGCTACTAATGATTTATTTGTTCTAAAGTGATCATGCTTATAGTGGTTGGTTGTGGTTTGCCTCTTGCTAAGTTCTACTTCACCACCCTCAAAATATTCTTGCCACTTCTACGTAATTCATGAGCGTAGATCACTTAATTTTGGCCACACCTTTGTGAATCTACAAATTCAAACATAATCCTACAAAAATTATTCTCACTTCTTGACCAAATCATCCAAACAAACCTCAGGAGTCGAGGATGAAGGATAAATCAAAAGAGAGAAGCATGGTTGAGAAACCCTGCCAAAGTTGGAAGAAATCCAACCAACTGGTGGATCTATGAAAACCATCACCTTCTAAACATTGTGCATCTTTTTATTCTTGTTAGCCATAAAATTATTGGAAGCACCAAAGCAATTGAAAGAGAGATATTATTGGAAAACCCTTTGCAAAGAAGTAGGCCCAAGAAAACATAACCAACTAATTGTATCAAATGCATCACACCCCAAAGAAACTTTTAGTTAGTGTCATGGGGACAAACGAGTTTCCTACCATGAGCATTGTGATAAATAGATGATGCCCTAGAATGGAAGAAAATTAGGCCAGGTCATGTAAGAGGTGTTATAATAGTTTGCATTGTTGAGCACCACTATAGGATCCTCCAAGGACCCCACACAAGGAGACCCTTAAGAACGACGATTTCATTTTGGTGCATGAGTCAGGTATAAACCTGAACTTCCATAGTTTCCTTTGTTTATTTGTAAATTTTGTTAAGAGATTTGACAACCTGACTTCAAAGGTAACTTTAATATCAATTTTTTTATCATTCCTAGTGTATAACCTACGGTATTGTTAAGTCTGTTCAAGAATAGTGATTCAACAACAACAATATGCAACATACAAAGTGATTCCATTTCATTCAAAAATTAGTTTATACATTGCCGATGAGATCCCAAGGGTCACCAAAATCCCCTTGGAATTGGAAATGAATAGACTGGAATTATTTATTACTATTCTTTCAAAAACAAATACATACACCACCCAATAATATATGTCATCGGGGAGTCTAGTATAAACCCAAACTTCTATACTTTCCTTTGTTTATTTTTGAAGTTCATATAAGTAATAGACCACCCAACAATATATGTTATCGAGGAGTCGAGTATAAACCCAAGCTTCCATACTTACCTTTGTTTAGTTCTAAAGTTTGGTAAGAGATCTAACATCCCGACTTCAAAGGGAACTTAAAAATCAATTAACTTCTACATTTTTTAATCATTCCTCCTTCCATGAGAGGCAATGGTCCCCATTGCATCAACACAACACTTTGAAAAAAGTGAGGGAAATGAAGTAGAATCTATTCTCGAGTGATCCACTTACCCTTGTAAGAAAACTAACCGGCTTGAACCACATGGTACAGATAAATGTTTTTTTTCTTCAATTTTTTCATCGTAGCCTATATAACCTGATCAATTTCTTATGGAGCAACAACTTCTGAATTCAATTCACTATTACTAATTTTTTAGCAGAAACATCTGCAAAATCTAATAATGGAGGAAAATAAGGCTTCAAAAGTTCTACACTAAAGACCAGATGAATACCCAGAATGGGGTAAAGTTAAGCTCAAATGCATTTTCACCTACTTTCTTGATGATCTTAAATGGGTCATACCAAAGAGGTCAAAGCTTTATGTTTGGACCTTGCAATCTTTCCTTATGAATGAGAAACCACACCTTATCCCCTACTTAAAAATTATGAGGGGTCAGATGCTCATCATAGCTCTCCTTATATTTCTTAGTGGTTTATTCCAATATTTCATGAACCTTTTGCTCCAAGTCATGGATATTGTTAATCAACCCAATTTCCTTGTCTCCCTCCTTATCTACACATGAAACCAAATTAGGATGGATGATTGGTATTGACATAGCCAAGGTAAGAGGGTCCAAGAAAATGAACAGTTTGACCTTGCAGCAAGAGTTACACTGAAGAAACTAGATCAAGAGTATGGAACACACATGCAACCTTTTCATTAATGGGTAAAATAATTACAAAGCTCTACAATACCAATTAACATGCCTAGCTCTAATGCCAGAGACTTATTACAAGAAACCTAATTATCCTTCTTGACTTGTGACTGTAAAACAACCTCCTTCAAACCCTAGCTTATTACCTTCAACACCCTAAAACAAGAACCAAGACCCAAATTAAATACACCACCATGACCTAACAGGTCAATCTCAAGATTACATTTCCCAAGAGAAACAAAACATGTTACCAACTAAATCTTAGTTGGCCTCCAAGATAATATATTTAACCAATGAATAAATCACAAGGAGTGATCATACAAATAGTTCATCCAAACATGTATTCACATAGGAAAATGAGCCATAAGCACCCTCGAGCAAGGAAATCCAAACAATGATTCAAATAGTGACCAGTTCACAAACACGAAGAACACATTCTAAACACAACCAACGAATCCAACATAACTTTAGGCATGATACTCCAAATCAGTTGTGATCATAGAAGAGCTTCCTAATAATATTTAGAACATGAATCTACAACCACAACCACCAAGGATCTGTAGATCTTGACCGCAAAAAAAAACACAGCAACCGGTGACCAGGAATAGAAAGACTCAGATGTTTTTGGTTGATGCAAGATTGCAATGAGCCCAAGATGCTCATGCATCAGATACTCGGGATTTTTTGAAAAGTGAGCCTCTCACTTTGCTAAGATGAAGGAAAACCAAATCGGTTTAACTCCAATTGAGAAATCCATGAAGATTCCTCAACCGGTCTTCTCTTCCACTTAACAAGATATTCCTCATACTGATTTCCTCCAGTGCTTCGACCAATTATGGTATCTAAGATCTGTTCAACCTCCTCCTTCTGCTTCTTAGGATACTATAATTCACTCTCTAGTCTGTCTCCCTCACTGTTATTTGATTCATGATATTTGAATACAAGTCCTCTATGTTGAATATATTTGATATGTCCATGTTCTATGGTAACTCAACTTCATAAGCATTCCCTAAATCAAACTTTCTCAAGATCCTACAAGGTCCAAACTTCTTCATCTTCAATTTACTATAGGTACAAACTGGAAATCTACCTTTTCTCAAGAAAACCATCACCTCATCACCAACTTCAAACTCCTTATGTTTCCTCCTCCTATCATCTCTCTCCTTATACTTATCATTCATACCTTCCAAATGTTTCTTAAGTCTATCATGTAAATCCTTCATATAATTGGTAAATTTTTCTTCTTCAGCACTCCTCTTCTTCAACACTGATATCCATCAATTTTTTTACTCATTCAGGATGTAAACCATAAAACTCTCAGGAGGTGTTCTCCCAGTACTCCTATTCATTGAATTATTATAAGAAAACTCTTCTTGTGCCAAAACCAAATCCCAATTACCTACCTTCTCACGAACCAAGCATCTCTGTAGATTACTCAAACTCGTATTAACAACTTAAGTCTATCCATTAGTCTATGGGTGAAATGTAGAACTAAACTTCAATTTTGTGTTAAGCTTCCTCCAAAGTGTCCTCCAAAAATATTCCAGAAACTTAGTATCCCTATCTGAAATAATGCTCTTAGGCAACCCATGCAATCTAACAATGTCCTTGAAAAACAAATAAGCTATATGGACTGCATCTGATGTCTTCTTAAAAAGATTAAAATGAGCCATCTTGGAAAACCTATCAACCCCCACAAACATTTAATCATTACCTCTTTGAGTCTTTGCAAAACCAAGCACAAAATACATGCTAATCTCCTCCCAAAGATTCTATGGTATAGGTAATGGTGTATACAATCCATTATTCTAACTGTTCCCTTTTGCAACTTGATAAATCTTTCTCTTCTTGATGAAATTCATAACATCCTTATGAATATGCTTCCAATAATATTTCTCCTTGATAATTTCCACTATCTTATCAATCCCAAAGTGTCCAGCTAATCCTCCAAAGTTTTTCTCCTTAATCAGACTTTCCCTTATAGATCCTCTTGGTATACACAATTGAACTCCTTTAAACAAAAATCCATCTTGTAGGATATAATCCAACAAAGAACTCCTATCGATAACCATAGTTTACTTACAATCTTTCCAAGGTTCAAAATAATCAAGATCAACCTTATACAAAGTCTTCAATTCATCAAATCCAAGTATTGTCACCTTCATCTATGTCATTAGGTTCCTTCTTCTACTCAATGCATCAGAAACTTTATTAGACTTACCACTCATGTGCTTCAACACAAATGAGTAACTCTGTAAGAATTCAACCCATCTCATATGTCTCTATTTCAACTTACTCTGACTATGCAAATATTGTAAAGCTTGATGATCAGTATACAATACAAACTGCTTAGGAAATAAGTAATGTCTCCACTTCTTCAAAGCTTGAACAATAGCATAATATTATTGATCACAAACAGAATACTTTCTCCTTGCATCATTCAAATTTTCACTAATGTAATAATTTGGTCTACCTTCTTAGCTCAGTACTTCTCTGATTGCACTTCCACTAGCATCACAATCTACTTGAAATACCTTACTAAAATATGGTAGTGCTAACAAAGGTTGTTCAGTTACTTTTTGCTTCAATAAATCAAATCTTCTTTGTGCTCCATCTATCCATTTGAATTCCTTCTTATCTCCCCTCATTATCTCATTCATAGCATTGCAAACAAAACTAAAACTCCTAATGAACTTCCTATAAAAACTTTCCAAGCCATGAAATGATCTTACCTCACTAACACTTTCAGGTTCAAACCATTCAAATATTTCTCTAACCTTCTCAAGATCCATCTTCAATCCCTTAGTAAAAATTACAAATCAAAGGTATACAAGATCATTCTTCGTAAAAGTACACTTCTTCAAATTTATAAGAAAATTATCCTCTCTTAACCTTTGCAATACTTTCCTTACATGCAACAGGTGTTCCTCTTTTGTCCTACTAAAAATTAGAATGTCATCCAAAAACTATGACAAACCTACCCGTAAATTCCTTCAATATTGCATTTATCACCCTCATTAAAGTACTTGGTGCATTAGACAAACCAAAAGGCATTACTAACCACTCATAAAAACCTTCATTAGTCTTAAAAGTAGTCTTCCATTCATCACCTTCTCTTATTCTGATATGATGATAACCACTCTTCAAATCAATCTTTTTGAAATACTTAGCTCCACTCAAACAATCCATGATGTCATCCATCCTAGATAAAGGAAATCTGTAATTGATAGTAATCTTGTTTATTTCTTTGGAATCTATACACATCCTCCACTTTGCATCCTTCTTAGGTTCCAACACTGCAGGTACTGCACAAGGACTCAAACTTTCTCTGATTAATCCTTTCTACAACAAGTCATGTACTTGTCTATTCAGCTCCTCATTCTCTGCTGGTGTCAACCGGTGAGCTTCTTTATTAGGAAAACTAGCTCTGGGAATTAGATCTATGCAATGAATAATACTCCTAAATAGTAGAAAACCATAAGGTACATTATCTAAAATTAGATTTGTATACTCATCCAATATTTCCTTTATCTCTTCAGGGTATTAATCACTCAGATCTATATCTGCGTTCTTCTTTGGAACAATAGAAAAACAAACATTCTCATGTTTCATTCCTTCCAATAATTTCCTTCCATCAACCATGAAAATTCTAGCACTGGTAAAAATTTCCCCTTTAAAAGGTTTTGATGACATGTAACTAATTGAATGTTTGAAGATGCTAAGTTGATCACCGAAATACAGAAAATATAATGCAAGAAATTAAATTAGTTAATGGGTTGTAATTTCATTGATGTCAACTTGATATAAACTAAATGGTTATAATCAAAGTATCAAAGACTTCAGAAAATCAGAGAGATAAAGGTTATGCTTTCAGTAATGTATAAAAGACCAACATTCACTATGTAACTTCAAACATCGACGATTAGTAGAACCCGACGAAGAGAGAAACCTGAGAGAAAAGTTACAGTGATGCTCGAGAAAGAAACCCGATGAGAAGAATCACAAGAATACCTGACGACAAGAATTACAATGTAACCCGACGAATAGACAAGCCTAAAGGAAAGACAACCCTGATGGATAGACAACCCCAACAGAGAACCCAAGGCGAACTGAAGTGTTGACCAAAGCTATCAAAGAGTTAAAACATCAAAGTTAACTAGAGTATAAAAATGAAAAAATATCTAGTTAGCAGAGCTAAATATAGACTTAACTAGTAGTTATCATTGTTTTCATCAAAAAGATAAAGCTAGAGATAAGTAAAGGATTTAAAGTTGTTTTTTCTAGTTGGAAAGAAGATTTCTATGAGATAAAATAGGAATTATGCTTTAAATCATATTGGTGATAATTGTGGGTCATGCCAAGATTAAGAAAATCAAGAACCTAGAAACAGTGATATTATGTCTATAAAGAGACAATTTAATTCATTACAAATTAAGCAAGGGGAGTGAATAAAAAAAGAGGATGTTGAAGAGAAACTAATAAAGAACAAATTCATATAGTCCTAATCAATCAAGCTAAGGAAAGAGCTAAGGATTTATGTGGACACTGAGCAATAGAGGAACACAACATCACCGAGCAGAAAGTGGAGAAAAGGTATTAAAAAGATATATTGATCAGAATGGTTTAATGAGCTTATAATAGATCTGAAAATATGCAAGTATAATTTGTATATGTGAATAGATCATACTTTTTCAATTTAACCATTGATTCAGATAGTCTCTTAACCAAGCAGGATTTAAAGATCCTTTCTATATTGAGATACATCCCAAGGAGTATCAAAAAGTTTGATCATGAAGATAGCATGAGATGTCAGCTACCATTTGATAAACTACACTGGGTTTTGTCATAGAAGGTAGCATAGAGATTCCTGATATCAAGTGACAAACTAATCTTTTAAATCCTCTAACAAGGTCACACCTAACAGTGTGTTTGTAACCTTTAATAGGGTTGGCTCTTCACCGAGCTCACTTCAGAAGAGTAAAAATTTTGGGTTATCAGTCCCAAGTGATGTTTCCCTTAATAGGGTATCCACGTTAAAAATCCATGTGTCAATGTTTTTATGAGTCATTACTTTATTATTTTGCATTACACATAACTAATCTAGATTGATCGGTATACTCTTAGTAATTTACTGTTATTCAGTAAACTAGAAGAATAAGGTTTAACAAAGCATTCGGAGCAGTAGTAATTTGATAAGTATATTTGAAGGCATTCATCTTATAGGATTAAAGATAAATAGAGAATTAATATTGAGGTACTAAGTTTTTGGGTTGATTAATTGGAATATTTTTGAGGCCGCTAATTAACCCCCCCCCCCCTCCCCCCCCCCTCTCTATTATTTCTAACAATTGGTATCAGAGCTCATGTGCTTAGAAAGGGAGCTTAACAGCTCAAGAAAAAGATCACAAGATGAACAGACAAGATGTGCCCAAGTTGAATAAAGACAACTTTTCATCATGGAAAAGCATAATAGGACTCCACTTATCAGGTATTAGTAATGATATTACACAACACCTTGATACTGAATATGTGTTGCCTACAGGACCTCACACTCTTGAGAAATTAAGAGAAAATCATGAACATAATTGAATGATGATAGAACTTGCCTCATCACTCTCTGATGTTGAGTTTGAAGATGTCAAAACCTGCACCTCTACTAAGAAAATGTGGGATAAGTTGATCTGGTACATGGAGGAGATGCTAATGTACTAAGAGCCAAGGTAGAAAGCCTAAGAGGGAGGTCTGATGACCTAAGGATGAAAGAAGGAGAAAATATCACTCAATATAGCTACAGAATCAAAGAGGTAGGAAATGTTATTCGAGGAGTTAGAGGTGTACTTGAAGAGGAGATAGTGGTAAGTAAAATCTTAAGAACCTTACTGCCTATATATGCTATTAGAGTTTCTGCTATACAAGAAATGAGAACAGTTGCAAACAATACAGTTACTCTAGATAGTCTGATTGGTAAACTAATTTCATTTGAGATGAATAACTTTGATAATAGTGTCTTACCATTTATAGAATCTGCATTCAAATCTTCTTTGAAAATAAGTAAATCTAGTCATAGACACTCTGTTAGAAATGATAGTGAAAGTGACAATGATGATCAAGATCTTGATGAGATTGAAGAACTAATGGCAAGAAGATTGCAGAGAGGAAAAGGTAAATACAAAGTTAAATTACCACTTGTATTTTTTAATTGTAAAGAGGTTGGACACTTTGCTACAAGATGTCCTAACATAAGAAAAGATGACAAAATTAATGACAGATCATATAAGAAGAAGTTTGATAGAGGTGATAATAGGGATTACCGAAGCAACTGACAATCTGACAAGAGAGATACCCAAGACTACAAGGACAAAGGGAAGAAAGCTTGTTACCTAGTTGAGAATAGAGCTGATGACACTGACACCAAATCTGAAGAAGACATTGAGATGGTATTTATAGCCATGAAGGATGACTCAGATGAAGAAGAAGAAAGGTATGAAACTGCACTCATATCTAAGATTAGTAAGAATGATGTCTGGATCATAGAGTGTGGCTACACTCACCACATGACTAGTGATAAGAAAAAATTTAAAACTTTTGAATACTATAATGGTGGTTCAGTAAGAATGGGTAATGACACACCTTGTCCAGTTTAAGGTAAAGGAACCATAATGTTAAATAACCTGATCAAATGTGAAAATGTTTACTGGATAAAAGGATTGAATTATAATCTCTTAAGTTTTTCATAGCTGAACAATACAGGTCACAAAGTAGTATTTGAAAATAAGAAGGCAAAGATCTTCAATGAATCAGAAAGGTTGATCAAAACTGGTGAATAGACAAAAGGTAACCTTTTCTATCTTGATGAAATTAACACCACTTGTTTAATGGCTAGAAACGAAGATATATGGCTGTGGCACAAAATAATTTTTCATGTGAATTTTGACAACATGATAAAGATAAGCAATAAAAAGAATTTCATAGGCTTACCAAGCATGACTAAGCCCGAGCATAGCCTGTGCAAGAATTGTCAAAAAGGTAAGATGACAAAGTCTTGTTTCAAGAGTAAAATCCATACATCTAATGCAATTCTAGAATTAGTTCATACTGATCTATGTGGACCCATGAGGACAAAGAGTTACTATGGAGATAGGTATTTCATTCTCTTTGTTGATGATTATTCTAGAATGATGACAGTTATGTTTTTAAAAGATAAATCAGAAGAATTCAAGATGTTTAAATGGTATAAGGCTATGGTAGAAAAACAAAGTGATAAGAAATTGAAATGCTTAAGATCATATAGAGGAGGGGAATTTACTTCAAATGAGTTCACTAACTATTGCAATGAGCATGGAATTAAAAGATGGGTCTTTGTACCAAGAACGCCACATTAAAATGGAATTGTTGAGAGGAGAAATAGACCAATTGTTGACTGTGCAAGAATATTGATGATTGAGAAGAGCGTCACTCAAACATTCTGGAGGGAAGCTATCAGTACTACTATATACACATTAAATAGAGTACAATTGAAGAAGGACACAAAGAATAAACCCTATGAGCTTTGGTATGGTCATAAACCCAATGTAAGTTACTTTAGAATCTTTGGTAGTCAATGTTATATTTTGAAGGATGATAGAAATAGAAAACTTGACTCCAAAAGTGAAGAAGGTATTTTTCTATGGTATTCAACCAAAAGAAAGGCTTATAAATGTCTTGACAAGTTATCTAACAAAATCATTGAAAGTGCAAATGTGAAAATAGATGAATTTATAGAAAAGAGTGATAAGGAAAGTAGAAAAGAGCCAGAGGACTACAATAGGTTTTTTTATACTGAATAGCCTGACACTCTACCTAAGTAACAGTGTATCTCTCCCGAGAAACAGAACATTGCACTTGAGCATCAGGCTGCAATTACCAAAAATCAGGAAAATCCTCAAGATGATGTTCTGAGTGATGGAGATCAGAATGAAGGTCAAGAAGATGATCAGAATGATGAAGAAAGATCTGAAATGAAACTTGACAAGTATGTCAGAAGAAATCATCCACAAAATCAAATCATAGGAGGCACAAAGGCTAGAATGAGAACAAGAAGTGAGTCACTAAAAACCAGATGTTTACTTTGTGATTTTGAGCCTTAATCTGTTAATACTGCACTTGAAAATTAGGAATGGGTCAGTGCTATGAATGAAGAAATAGAATAGATAGAGAAGAACAGTACATGGACACTAGTACTGAGACTAGATGACAAGAATGTCATCGATACCAAATGGATATTCAAAAACAAGCTGAATGATAATGGAGAAGTCACTAGAAACAAAGCAAGATTAGTATACAAGGGATATGTACAAGAAGAAGGTATTGACTATGGTGAAACCTTTGCACCCATTGCTAGACTAGAAGGAGTTAGAATCTTACTTTCTTATGTTGCATACAAAGGATTCAAGGTATACCAGATGGATGTCAAATCTTCATTCCTAAATGGAATACTTGAACAAGAGGTATACATTGAACAACCAGAAGGTTTTGTTGATCCAGACAAGAGAAACATGGTATGTAGACTACATAAAGCCTTGTATGGATTGAAACAAGCATCTAGAGCATGGTATGAAAGACTTCACTCCTATCTCATTAGCATTGAATTTACAAGAACAAGTGAAAATATAAATCTGTACTTAAAAGAAGATACCGATGGTAATATTCTAATTGTTGAAATTTTTGTTGATGATATCATTTTGGGGGGAAATGAAATGTTATGAAAATCCTTTGCTAATGAAATGAGAAAAGAATTTGAAATGTCTATGTTTGGGGAGATCAAATTCTTTCTTGGTCTATAGATTCTTCAACAAGATGTAGGCATATATATCACCAGTCCAAATACATCAAGGAAGTGTTGAAGATATTCAAGATGGAAGATTCCAAACCAGTTGGAACACCTATGGCCACTGGATGTAAGCTGACAAAAGAAGACAAATCAAATGATTTAAATCAAACCTTGTATAGATCAATGATATGAAAACTAATGTATGTTGTTCATGCTAGACTAGATATAGCACATGCAGTTGGAATAATTTCAAGATTCTCTGCTAATCCCAAGAATCACACATGACTGTTGTCAAGAGAATTTTGAGATATCTAAAGAACACCGAGGACTATGGCTTATGGTATAAAAGAGAAGGAAAATTCAAGCTACAATTCTATACAGATGTTGATTGGGCTAGAAATATTGATGACTGGAAGAGCACAACTAGAGGAGCATTATTCATGGGTGACAAACTTGTCACATGGATCAGCAAGAAGCAAGGATGCATCTCTCAGTCTACTGCAGAAGCAGAATATGTGGCTGTTGTTGCAAATTGCTCCAATATTGCATGGATCAAACATTTACTGGAAGGTATGAATATTAATATTCTTGAACTAGTGATTATCTATTGTGATAATACCAGTGCAATAAACATATCAAAGAATCTAGTCATGCATGCTAAGACTAAGCATATAGCAATCAAGTATCACTATCTGAGAGAACAAGTGCAAGAAAATGAGGTAATACTAGAATATATTCAATCAAAGGAACAATTAGCTGATATATTCACCAAGCCATTACTGAAAGATACTTTTGAGTACCTGAGAAAGAGACAAGGGGTACAACCCTTGTCTATTGGTCAGTAAGCTGACTAGGAGGTTGCATCAGTCTACATACAACCAGAAGATCATTCATGTTGATGCAAGCTAAAGAGATGGACATCAATAGATACATCAGTACATACCAAGGTACAAATTTGTACTGAATACGAGACTCAATGTATTGTTGATGGATAGGGAAATTCAAGGAATATATTATAAAAAGGATGGAAGATGATATAAAAGAAAATTGTTTGGCATTGTTGTCAAAGGTAGAGATTATCTCATTATCAGGAACCAAAAGGGAGAGAGATTCTCATCAGTATTAGGGAGATATTATCTCATTATCAGAAAGAAATTATATCATTATCCAAAGGGAGAGATTGATTACATATGAAATATCCATCTAAGGGAGAGAAGTAATAAAAGGAAGAGAAAGCACACAAAGGGAGAGATGACTCATTGTTGTCAAAGGAAAAAGAGATTATCAAGAAGAGGAACAGTCAAGGTAGAACACATATCATAACAGAAAAAGAATCTTCTACATCTATCCAGTGAAGGGATTGAAGATTGAAGATATCACTCTGCAAGAAACAAATCTAAGCTATTTGAGCTTACCGAGAGCCAGAAATTTGAAATAGTTACAATGGGAAAGATTGATGAAACTGTTATATTTCATATTGCATTAGTAATAATATAGTGTGATAATGTAGTGTGCTTCCATCAATTCCAAAGGGAGAGATTGATGGCATGTAACTGATTGAATGTTTGAAGATGTTAAGTTGATCACTAAAATACAGAAAAGATAATGCAAGACATTAAATTAGTTAATGGATTGTATTGTCATTGATGTCAACTTGATATAATATAAATGGTTATAATCAAAGTATCAAAGACTTCAGAGAATCAGAGAGATAAAGATTATGCTTTTAGTAATGCATAAAAGACTAGCATTCACTATGTAACTTCAAACACCGATGGTTAGTGGAGCCCGACGGACATATAAACCTGAGAGAAAAGTTACAGTGATGCCCGAGAAAGAAACCTGATGAGCATTACTGACGAGTAGAATCACAAGCATACCCAATTGCCAGAATTATAGTGTAACCCGACGGACAGACAAGCCCGAAGGACAGACAACCTGGATGGATAGACAACCCCAATGGAGAATCCCAAGAAAAACTGAAGTGTTGACCAAAGCTATCAAAGAGTTAAAACACCGAAGTTAACTGGAGTTAAGAAACGACACAATATCTAGCTGGAAGAGCTAAATATAGAATTAACAGGTAGTTATCAGTGTTTTCATCAACAAGATAAAGCCAGAGATAAGTAAAGGATTTAAAGTTGTTTTGTCTAGTTGGCAAGAAGATTTCTATGAGATAAAAAAGTAATTATGCTTTAAATCATATTGGCGAGAATTGTGGGTCACGCCAAGATCAAGAAAATCAAGAACCTAGAAACAGTGATATTATGTCTATAAAGAGACAACTTAATTCATTACAAATTAAGCAAGGGGAGTGAATGAAAAAAGAGGATGCTGAAGAGAAACTGATGAAGAACAACTTCATACAGTCCTGGTCAATCAAGCTAATGAAAGAGCTAAGGGTTTTTGCGGACACCGAGCAACAGAGGAACATAGTATCACCGAGTAGAAAGTGGAGCAAAGGTATTAAAAATATATATATTGATCAGAATGGTTTAATGAGCTTACAATAGATCTGAAAATATGCAAGTATAAGTTGTATATGTGAATATATCATACTATTTCATTTTAACCATTGATTGAGAAATTATCTTAACCGAGAAGTATTTAAAGATCCTTTCTATATTGAGATACATCCCAAGGAGTATCAAAAAGTTTGATCATGAAGATAGCATGAGATGCCAGATACCATTTGAAAAACTACACTGGGTTTGGTCATAGAAGGTAGC
>MU227053.1:197129-216075 GCA_018584345.1 Thuja plicata
CTTCTTTCTCATTATGACTGGAGATGTGTAAGGATTTCTTACCATGGACTGAGGCTTTGAAAGATGTTTCACTTTTAGGTTCAGTCTTCAATCTTGATATCTCAAATGCAGAGATTTTGCTGATCAAGGTCTCTCTCTTGAAGTCTTGTGTGAATTGCATGGTTTCCTCTAGAATACTGATCTTGTTTTCATAGTCTGATGTTAAAGTACTTAGCAACTTGTCCATTATATCTTCTTCTAATATTTCTCCACCATTGTTTCTGATTCCAGAGACTGATTCATTTATCCTCTGATTGTAAGCTCTAATGTTCTCTTCAGGTAACATCTCAAGACTGTTGTATTTCTTTTTCCATGTCTTCCTGCGTGCATTCTTTGCTTGAGTATCTCCTTCAAACATATCTTCTAAATACTTCCATATGGTATATCCTCTATCAATTTTCTTGATCTCAAAAAATTCACTGTCAGATAAGGTGTTGATTAAGGCTTCTTTAGCAATTGCATTATGTATAAATATATCCTTTTGTCTATTAGTAGCATCATCCTTTACAAGGTCTTTCAGAGATGGAATTACAACCTCTTGTGTGGTAATTTCAAAGATCTCAAAGCCAACACATTGTAGATGTGTTATCATTTTGTTTTTCCAATCCAGATAATTTTCTCCATCGAACTTAGGGCTTTCTTTTCTGAAGTAAGATATCTGATCTACCTTAAGTTGTTAGGCTTATTCTCCAAGGCACTTGGCTCTGATACCAATTGTTAGAATAGTCCCAAGGGATAACTAAGAGGGGGGTGGTGAATCAATTATCAGTAACTTCAGTTCTTTTTACTTCTTTAACTTTAGAATCAAAGTAAATTCTTAATCAAATAACACAATACTCAACACACAATTTGATTATGGGGAAACCAAATGGTAAAAACCCCAGTGGGAATTAGCACCCACAATAAACTATACTTGTTTGTAGTAATCCCTGTTAGAAGATATTTCAACCCTGTTAGGAGTTGTACATTAGAATACAATAAGTATAGTGACCTGGTTAAGGGTCAGACTCTGTTAGGAGTCTTTTACAAATAACCCTGTTAGGGGTGGTGGACTCACTGTCCAAAATCTCACTGCTTGATGGTGAAGGCTACAACCTTCTGTATAACAGATATGCACTATATCTAATGATGAACTATAGATTAGACCTGTTTTCTTGATCAATTCCAGTGTATTGCAATCTTTCACTTCTTCTTCACATAGACTCTTGATGAATGAACCAACTCTGATAATTTGCTATGTACATCTTTCTTAGCTTTTCGTATCATTTACACTTAGCATGCCACCTTTGACTTTCTATAAGTATCTTCCTCATAGTATGAGATCATGGGACCTATAAGACAACTCTTCATAACATCCTTGTCGGCTCTACTAAGCACGCAAGAATTATTACAACCGTGCAAGTATAAACCAAATAGACGCGACGCTTCACTAGGTCGGCCTCACCAATTTAACTCTAACTTTATAATCTTCTTGCAACATGTTTGGTGCCTTTGGATTAATATCATCAACTCATAACTAATCATGAATATACACACACATATGTAGAAGATAGGTGCAACTCAAGAAACACATGATATACGTTGGCCCTAAACTGTTACACTTCTAGAACTACAACTGTCAATAATAGAATTACATAACTTTACTGAAACATCATATCTGGGTCTGCGTGTATGAACATAACATAATAAACATGTCAAAAACATGTATCTATACATGCAAGTCTTCATATCATCATTCTGATAAGTACATACAAAATTACTACTATGTATTATATGTTTTCATCAATGACAAACATACAATCAATGAACTACTCAGAATCAAATCTTCAACAATTTTACTTTCTTTTGGAAGGTTTCTGGGTAACCAAATATTGTGTCAAGTGTTATGAATGGATATTACTTTTTTTTTCCATGCATGCAGTTAGATTAGACAATCTAATAAAGGATAAAATTGAATAAGTTTTATTGGTTCCTGATTCACCCCCCCCCCCCCTCNCCTGATTCCCCCCCCCCCCCCCTCCTCCTCCTCTCAGTCACCTAGCCTACAATATATTTCCAACAATTGGTATCAAAGCTAGAGGTTCTCTTGTCAGAAGCTTAACAGCTTGAGAAAAGATCAGAGGTAATGGAAATATATAGAATGGAGAAAGCCATTGAAAATGAAAAGATAGATCTACAAGTGGCCATGGATCAAATCATAAAACTCAAGGAGTAGCTCTCTCATTCCCTAAAAAGAAGAAAATATTTAGCAGTGCAGATGAATGATAAAAATTAAATAGAAGAAAGAATTGAAGACTTATGCAAAGAAAGAAGTTCTGAAGAAGCTGATGCATCCATTAAAGACCTACTTACAAAGAATCTCAATCTACATGAAGAAGTCATAAAATTGAAGAGAGAACAAGAAATTCATTCAGTCAGAATATGTGAGGTCATGGAACAAAAGAGCCAAGCAGAAAATGACAGAGAAATGGCACAAGAAGATAAAAGATTGTTGTGATAGCTAAATGTGGGCCTCTAATTTATCCATACACTTCAACATGGTCATTTCTCTTCAATCACATACATAAATGAATATAGATTAATTCATCCTGCATGTGTGAATGAATCGACCTGTTGCCTCCTAGTAGGCAGGAGTATGAGCTTGCTCTCAGATCATCGCAAGCTCAATGACTACACCGAAGACCTAAATGAAGGATTTAAAAACTATGCTAAATGATCTAAGATAATTATGTAGATGCATTTAATCCAAAGCTAATTAAGATTCATTTTTAGAGCACCAATTAAAGTGTGTAAGATTGATTTTAAAACACCAATTGAAATATGTTCTAAGATTAGATTTGCATGCTTGAATAAAAGTAAACAAAAATTAAAGCTAAGAATGCAAGTAAGATAAGATGAAAATGTAGTATAATAACATTAGATAAAAAGTTAGGATCCTTTGTGAAGGAAAAGAGTTTCTCTTTTATAGAAATCTCTCTCGAATCGACGGTCGAGATCGAACAAAAAGAGTGGCTCAGATTTGATTGAAGAAGCACAATCCATGTGCAAGTGATTCTATTGGTCGAGAGAGTCAATTGACTGAACTGACTGATCAGTTATTTTTGAAATTTCAAAAATCAGTTCACAGTTAACTAAAATGTTTCCAAAATGATAAACAGTGGAGAATCAGTTAACTGAGTGGAACTGGATTGTTTCCATTTTGATAAATTAGTTAATTGGATTTGATGATGTCATATGCATTTTTAATAAATTAATTGATTTTGGATGCACATTTATGTTTTTATAATTAATTTAATTCCTGTTTTATTTAATTGACAATTTTGTAATTTTTATTTAATTAATATGTCATAATATCAATTAAATAATAGTATAAATTTTATTTGCCAATGTAATGTGATTTTAGGAATTAATTAACTAATCAAGTAAGATGATCGATTAGGACCTAGGGTTTAGGTCAGATTAGTTTGATTTGATGAATTGCCTTTTTGATTTAGGACTTAAAATAATCAAGACTAGGGTTTCTTGATTAATTGCTGAGATTGGGGGTCTAGGGTTTATGTGACCATTTTTAGGTGATTACATTTGCCCCTCTTTGAATTGATGTGTGATCAGCGCATTGATTCAAAGACCTGTTAGTGAGAAGACCCAGAATAGTTTGATTTGAAGCGATGAAACTATTCTTTTGAAGAAGAAGACTGACTTCAAGCTTGATTGGACGAAGATCAATCAAAAGATATAAAATAGAGTGCTCAGTTTGATTTGAATCGATGAAACTGAACATCTGTTAGGAACTCTTAAACCTTTTTGATTGGTTTGAATGAATAACCAGTTTGATTTGAAGTGATGAAACTGATAACCATTAAGAGATTTGGTTAGCAAGCAAATTGACTTGATTTGAAGCGATGAAGCCAATTTGATCAATGTATCTGGTTTCAATAATGAATAGCCCGTATAAGACTAATCTTGTCTAGTTTTGAGTGTATTCACCACTGTATAAGACTATTGATTAGGTTGCCTTTGATTTAAGATGGTCTCAACTTGATTTGATGCAATGAAGCTGAGATGCCCCAAACGATGCGCTTTTGATTGAGGATGTAATCACTAGAATGTTGAAGTCCTGATCCTACCCCCTCGGGAGCGAAATCAAAATATGCCTAGGTTCCCCAGTGATGAGAAAAAATTTAATTGATTAGACAATTTAGGAAGAAACTGATCTAATTAGAAAGAGGTCCCACATGGTGAGGACACAATCTATACTTGATGAGAGGTCCTTGACCAAGATTCACCAAAAGTAAGATACATGGATTGATGAGAAGAAAAGCATGAGAGATTTCCATTGGTTGTGCGAGTGGTCAAATTCAGATTTCAATTTTGATCCTCAAAATAGAATCAAGACAATTGATTTATCAAGGGGTGTCATGACCACTTGACGATGAGAAGATTGATCGATTACAATCTCAGATCCTTCACATTGGAGAGAGATAAAGTTATTATGTTGATTCCATCACTATGCAGATGTAGATGCAGATGCAGACGCAAGACTAACATGAATGCAACCTAAGGTGTAGTCACTGAGCTCTAGCAATTGAAAAATTTTCATCATTGAGTATTTTTTGGAACATCAGAGTTGATACAATCCTTACTGGTGTCATTGCAACCATAAGAATATGAATATGACTTTCATAGGATAAGATATGGGAAACTAACGTAAGCATGGCGGCACAAAAGTCGAGATGACTTGAACGTTGTTTCTAGTTTTGATAGTGCAAGAGTACACCAGTATCGAGGCATTAAAAGCCAAGATAATCATGAGTGTGATCTTGCATAAACAAACAAAGCAATAATAGTCAAGGAGATAGTTCTAACCTCACCTTGGCATACAAATAAATAGGATCGAGGGATGTGAGGCTTTCCCGCCTTAATGCAGGAGCTCTTACCACATACACCCAGTTTATTTGACGTTGTTGGATCATTGGGACCACACCAATAATTAGTAGACAAAGAAAAGATTAATGAAATCAATGAGAACACGCAGCATACAAATAAAATTTTAGCATACTTCAGCCAGTTTCAAAGTATTCGGATGTGTATATGTATGAGGTGTTGAGAAACACCGTTGTGCTTGTGAGTGCTTTGTGTTTGATTGCTATCGATATATTATTTACGTTTGTGATATCCAATGTGTGTTAAGAAACATAGATGTGTCCAAAGATAGTGTTAAGAAACACTATTGATTGTGGTGTTGAGAAACACGTGTTTGCGTTAGTAGTGAGTTGTCCTTCAGAAATGACAAGACTACTGACTCTGGTGTAAACCAAAGATGTGATCAAATTTGGGGACCCATGCCCCTAGTAGAAAATGGAGATAACCGACTTGACTCATACTACAAGGAAAAATCTGATTTGATTGCCCCCAGGTTATGACTCTAGATTGGTTTCAAGCCAGGAGGGTTCTCAGAAGAACTAGAGTGTCACGAAAGTGACTGAAAGCTATGTACAAACTAAAGAAAAGGATTGATGCCAAGATTGAGCATTGATAGATGGAGTGCTGAGTACAAGAGGCACCTATTTACCAGGTTTTCACCTTCTTGGCAGAGACTCTATTTTTTCTACCATGGCGCCTGTTTACCAGGTTTTCACCAAGGCACTTTTTCTTCTTTTTCAATTTTTTTTGTATTTTTCCATTTTTTTATTTTTTTGATGGATGCATCAAGGTGCCTATTGCTAGGTTTTCACCAAGATGATCATTTTTTTAGGACTTTTTCCAATTTTTAGATTTTTTTAGGACATTACTATGTACATGGTGTTGATCACCGAGAATGCCTTAGGTGTAGAACTTCTTCAGATGGAGAGTGTTGATGGGCTCTCGAAGAAGATCTCCTTCAGGTGTGGAGAGTCGATAGGCTTCGGAGCTAAATGCTATAGTAATGATATAAGGACCCAGCCAGTTGGGTTCAAACTTCCCCTTTTGTTCTCTATGTGACTAATTACGGGGATTTTCTCTCAACACAAGGTCTCCCACCTGAAGTTCTCTAGGTCTGAATTTCTTGTTGTATCCTCTTGACATTCTTTTCTAATAAACTCTGAGGTGATCAAAGGCCACTTTTTGATGTTCATCCAGTAGCTCTAGTTCTTGGAGTCTCAAAACTTGATACTCTTCATCTGGTACAAGTCTACGCAAAGAAACCCTAAGAGATGGGATTTCTACCTCTAGGGGTAAGACTGCTTCTGCCCCATATACAAGTGCAAATTGGGTTGCCCCTATAGGTGTTTTTATGCTCGTTCTGTAACCCCATAATGTAGGATTGATCTGCAGGTGCCAATCCCTTCCAGACTTGTTAACTGTACGATGTAAGATTTTCAACAAATTTTTATTTGAGGCCTCAGCCTGCCCATTACCTTGTGGGTAATAGATTGAAGAACAGTGTTGTGTTATTTTGAATTTTTCACACAACTCATCCATAATGTTGTTCTTAAATTGACCTCCATTTTCAGTGATGATGGAGGAAGGTATTCCATAGAGACAAATGATGTAGTTCAGAATGAACAACGAGACCTGATGTTCTGTCGCTTTAATGAGCGGGACTGCCTCAACCCACTTGGTAAAATACTCAGTAGTTGTGATAATGAACTTGTGTCCATTAGAAGATGAGGGGTAAATCTTCCCAATGAGATCAAATGGCCATTGTTGAAAGGGCCAGTGTGTTACAAAAGGAATGAGCTCCCTTGTTGGAGCGTGTATAAGATTGCCATGCAGCTGACATTTCTTACAAGTTTTTGTGAACCTAGTAGCTTCTTTCTCCATGTCTGGCCAATAATACCGTTCTCTAAGAAGTTTTCAGGCCAGAGTCAGACCATTAGAATGAGAACCAAAAATTCCTTCGTGGACTTCGGACAATGCATGTTTAGACTCTTCTTTTTCTAGACACCTAAGAAAAGTATTGTCTAATCCTTGCCTATATAAATCACTGGCCACAAGAACATACTGTGAGGCATTGCGGATGAGGTGTCATTTTTCATTTCTGGTGAGTCCATCAGGAATGATCTAATGGCATAGGTAATAGTAAACATGGTGATAATGGGAGGATTCCTGTTCAATGACTGAACAGACCATTTTGGAGTCAGGAGAGTTGTAGGAAGGGAAATGGATTTCTTCCACTAGGAACTCATAATGAAAGTCATCCTCTTGTTTTTGTGAGGATGCTAATGTATCCATGGCATCAGCTACTCTGTTTTGTACCCTTGGGACTTGTTTAAATGTGATGTAAGTGAAATATTTCTTAAATTCATCAACCATTCATTTGTAAGGCATGAGTTTTTCATCCTTAGTTTGGTATACATCATTGATTTGGTTGATTACAAGTTGAGATTCACCATGGCCATGTAACTCTGAAACATTCCATTCAAGATCTATTTTGATTCAATTTATCAGTGCTTCATATTCTGCTATTTTTTTTGTACAAGGAAACATGAGCTTGTACGCCTTTGGAATGGAATAGTTTTGAGGAGTCAAAAACAAAATCCCTGCACCTGAACCTTGTTGCATGAATGATCCATCAAAGAACATTTTCCAGGATCTGTGAGTGATGTGCAAAATAGATCCATCTGGAAACTCAGCATTGATTGGTTCATTGTCGTGTAGTGGCACATCAGCCAGTTGATCTGTGATTTCTTACCCTTTGATCACTTTACACTCAATATATTCTATGTCAAATTCACTAAGAAGCAAAACCCACTTAGCAAATCTTCCAGTGAGGGTAGATTTACTTAGGAGATACTTCAAAGGGTCAATTTTAGCCACTAGTTTGATTGAGTGAGCCAACACATAGTGAGACAATTTCTGAGATGCAAATACTACTGCTAGGCATGCTTTCTTGATCATAGATTAGTTCATCTCATAGGACACCAATGTTCTACTGATATATTATATAGAACGTCCTTTCTTGTCTTCATCTTCTTGCGCTAGTAGTGCCCCCAGTGATGTTGAGGTAGTTGAAATGTACAAAATCAATGGCTTGCCTTGTTGAGGTGGCATGAGTACTAGCGTATTCACCAGGTATGTTTTGATTGGAAGTGAAACTCTTTCCACATTCTTCACTCCATTGATAAGTAATGCCCTTGCGCAGAGTCTTGGTAAATGGTTGTGCTCTATCAGCCAACTGGGAGATGAACCTTCTAATAGACTGGATTCTCCCTTGGAGTGTTCTTGGGAGGTGACATTTCCAATATCGCATGCACCTTTTCAGGATCTACCTCTATGCCTTTAGCTAAGATAATGTAACCTAATAGCTTACCAGAGGTAATGTTGAATGCACATTTCTTAGGATTCAACCGTAATTTAAACTTTTCCATTCTGTCCATGATTGGGCCTAAATCTTGTAGGTGCAGAGATCATTTCTTTGATTTAGCCAGGGTATCATCCACATAGTCTTCCATGGTTTTGTGCATCATATCATGGAAGATAGTTGTTACTACCCTCTGATAGGTAGCTCCTACATTTTTCAAACTGAAAGGCATGACATTCCAACAGAACATTCCCCAGGCACATGTGAAGGCAGTTTTTTCTTGATCCTCTAGATCGATCTTGATTTGGTTGTACCCCGAGAAACCATCCATGAGAGAATACATTTCATACCCAACAGTCATGTCCATAATCATGTCAATGTTAGGTAAATTAAATTCATCCTTTGGACATGCTTTGTTGAGATCCCTAAAATCAGTGCAGACTCTGATGGATTTGTCTTGCTTTGATACTGGTATAATGTTGGATATCCATTCCGCATAATCAATAGCTCAGATGAATCCAGCTTTGAGTAACTTTTCCAGTTCATCCTTGATAAGTAATGCAACATGAGGGTGCATTTTTCTGAGTTTTTGTTTTACTCATTTTACTCCAGGAGCTACTAAGAGATGATGCATGATAAGGTCTGAATCTAAGCCAGGCATATCTGAGTATGTCCATGCAAATTTTATCTTATTTTCTTTAAATAATTCTATGAATTCCTTGAGCTCTTATGCAGACAAATATTTAGCTACGTGAATGATGTGTGGATGTTCCTCTATACCAATATTCACTGGTTGAGTTGGCTCTATAAGCACTGATGATCATTCTTGTAAATGACTAGGCAAGACATCAAGAATCCCATCCATAGGCACCTCAGAGAGGTTTTCACCTTTGGATGTGTCTTTTCTTTTTACTATTTTGGGTTCTGAAACTGCCACAATGTGTTTTTTGCCTTCAGACCCTTTTCTTTTTCTCATTTTTATCTTATAACTGAGATACTTGATGTCCATTTCAGTCATGCTCACACTAGGTTCACTGGTGGAAGAAGTGATAGGTTCAGTGGCATTAAGATAGCAGGCTAAAGCATAGTCATTGGGAAATGTAGGCATTTCAGTAGGTTGTACTTTTAAGGACCAATCAATGAGTTCAGGATGCATTAGCAGCAAAGGTTCACTAGGTTCGAGGGCATTCACAGTATGTTCATCGTAGATGTCAACTGTTAAGTAGATTCCTAGACCTAAACCTTGTATAGATGTGTTCAAATTAGAAAGAGCCCTAATGTCATCATCGAAGCCCATGTCAGAAATAGGAGGTCCTAATTTGTCTGATCTAACATCTAAGCCTTCACCTACTTCATGCGTGGTATCCATATCTATGTCTAAATTGCCCTATGAAAGACTGTCAAACTCGTATTCATGGGAGTATATTTCATCATTTGGTTTCATATCTAGGACATGAGTGAAATCTACTCTTTTCCCCTAGTTTGGATGAGTTCTACCTAAAAAATTTGTTATGGTTAGACTCCTTTCTTTTGTATCCAGATCTTGTTCAAATTCAGTAGTTTCTGACTGATCAGAAGTCATTGGTGATTCCTCTAGAACATGCTCCTCAGTAGTGTTGACCTCGGGTGTACCTTCATCAAATAGAAGAGCCAAAATATTGGGAGGAATGGGAAAAGGATACACATCCTCTGCATTAGAATCATCTGAATCATCCCAGTTGCTATTGGGTGTGTCAGTGCTTTCTATTGTTGTGTTTTGTTCTTCCAGAACCTGATGTCCCTTTCCTTTATCTAGGCAATTCTTCGCTCTTTGTTCTTTCTTGGATAAGAACCCTAGACCCATTGTGTCTCTAGGTCATCTATAGTCAGCAGAGATAGGTTCTTTAAGACCATTTTGATTAGGTCCAATGGGTCCTTTACCCGAATAACCCATTTTACAAGCCACCTTATACCCCACACCAAATTTTTTTGGGGGTATTACACATTGTTCATCTTCATTATCTTCGGGTTCCTTATATAACCAAGCCATAATGGCTCTTTCCTCCTGTTCATCTTCTAATGGTGTGTTGGCTTTAACAAAGGTCTCATCATAGATTTCTTGGGGTGTTGTTGGTTTCACCTCCTCTGACGGTTTTCCATAAGACCTAGGTGATCTAGGAAGAGATGTGAGTGACAGTACAGGTTCCAATGTGTATCCACCCATACATGTGTCCTTTATCTTGAGGTTCTTTTCCATTTCCTTCAATAAATTTGTAGCTGATTCAAAGTTGGATGCCTCACTGTTGTGTGGGACAAGGGTATCTGCTGCTTGTCTTAGTGCGTTACAGGCATAACTAGTGTCTGTAGGAACAATGACTTCTACACCATTGAACAGGAATTTGATGCACTGATGAAACATTGATGGCACTGCCTACATCTCATGTATCCAGGGTCTTCCCAATAGAATGTTGTAGCTCAGTGGGAGATCCAGAACTTGGAAGGTAACATCCCTCTCAACAGGACCTATTCAGATTGGTAAAGATACGAGACCTTTAGAAGATCTTTCTTGTTCATCATACACCTTGATAGTGATTTTATTTTTAGGATCAATGACATTCTCTGAAATGCCTAGTTTCTCGATCAACATGTATGTGCAAATATTCATCCCTGCGCCTCCATCTATCAAGACCCGTCTGACACAGTGTTTATGGATCAAGACTTCGACATGCAAGGGGAGATTATGTGGATGACTTAAAGAGTTGTCATCTTCTTCTGAGAATGATAGGTAATGTGGCAAGATCAAGTGACCCACCATGGATTGAAACCGATCCAGATCCAAGTCCTTAGGGACATTGGTATTTGATAGCGCTTTATCCAGGACCTCTCTGTGAGATGGAGAGAGTTTGAGCAATTCAAAGATTGAAATTTGGGCAGAGGTTCTCTGCAATTGCTCGACAACGCTATAGTCCATAGTATTGGATGAAGTCAATTGTTTGGACTGTGAGACTTTAGAGATACCCACAGTGGTTTTTTTGCTAAGAGGTACCCAGGATTTGGATACCGATGGTTTATTGGAAGTCGATGAATGGTTTGAAGATCCAAAACCCCCCAGGGTGACTTTTGCTTGTGCTCAAGTCACTGCGTTGGCCGATCGAGACTCTTTATCTTTCTACTTGACGATGATGACAGGGATAACTTTAAGAAACCCCCCTCGAGAAAAATATATAAAATCTTGGCGAATCTTTCATTTTATTTTTAAAAAAATTAATTCCTATTGGCGAATATCTCAATTTTTTGGGAAAACAAATTATTTGTATTGGCGATTATTTTTTAATCACAAATTTTTTGTAGAAAATATTGGTGAATCTCAAACAATAACCAAAATTTCATTAACGACCATGAAAAATAATTATATTTAAAGAAAAAAGATTTCTTATAGAAAATTATTAGGCTAACTATGAAAATATTTGATGGGTTTAAGGGAACTCTATAGTATCTATTTGCTACCATTTATTTAAAATATAATCAAATAATCCTCATTGTATTGTGTTAGATAAATGTATCATTATTTTTATTATTATAATAGGACCCAAAATTTCTTCAGTGTCATTGATTTATCAACAATCTAAAGGAAATCTTAGCCCCGATAAGCGTTAAAAATAATATAGTAATATTTCTTCCTCATGGAATATAATGAAGATCACTAGATTATGTTTTAAATCAATAATGACAACTAATATCGGTGACACAACCCTACTATAACTAATAGTTATGATATATTATTGATGAATTAATTTAGATTTCTATAATAACTGATAAAATTTAGGCGAATTGAATCTGACCATCCATCAAATATTAGGCGAATCTTTGAGTTAAAATTTTTAATAAAATAAATTATTTGGTGATTTAAATAGTTCTAAAATAAAATTTTGTAAAAATTTGGTGATTTAGGTCGCCTTAAATCTTGAATTATTAGCCAAATTTGGATTCTCAAATTTCAAAAATTAGCCAATTGGCGAATATTAGCCACTAAAAAAATCACTGGATGATGACATTGCAATATTCAGAATGAGACAGCTGAATCATGTTGATGACATTGTAGTCATCATTAGAATAAGTGTGATTGATTTGAGCACCTTTCTTAGAAGTTTCTCCTTTGTGATGGTCTAGAAAAGGATCTTTGAATGCCTTATGATCAGCATTCTTGATGTGATTATCAACTGCAATAATTTTGTTATCAATGAGATCTTGGATCTCATGTTTGATCCTCATGCAATTTTCTGTCGTGTGTCCTTTTTTTCTATGGAATTGACAGAAATCATTGTCTCTCCACCATTTAGGTTTGATTTCTAGATCATATGGTTTGGAGTTATCTGGCAATGTGAGAAGCTTGTTTTCCAGTAGAGTTTTATGTGCAGATTCATAGGACTCACCTAAAGAGTCAAAGTCTCATTTACGTTTAATCCATAGTTTGTCTTTCAACAAACCATTGGTCCCTTTAGAATATGATGATTTAGTGGCATTTTCAGCAGTTTTTAGGGCCTTGGAACCACTTGTCAAATTGAAGACTGCTGGTTTTGACTGGGGAGCAGAGTAATCGACTACTCCATCAATTACCACATGCTTGTGTTTGTTCCAATATTTAGATTTTTCTTTGGAACTGGAACCAAACTTGTTTTCTTTATAGAGGGTAATGTCACCCTTTTTAACAAGCACATCTTCTATTTTCATCACGTTTTCCACCATTTTCTTGAAAAAGGGTGGACATTGCATCTGAAGAGGGTAGTTTAGTTCTGGAATCAGAACACTAGCAAAAATATCCATCTTTTCAAATTCATGCACGATGTGTGGACATCTAGAAAACATCTTTCTCCATCATTGAAGAAAGGTCAGAAAGGGTTCTCCTATGTTTTGCTTCATGTTACATAAATAAATCATCGTCATAGGATGTTGGATATTGTAAGAGTACTGTTGCAAGAATAGATTTATCAGCTCATCGAAAGTTTTTATACCAGTGGGTAACTTTGAGAGCCACTCCATAGCTTGGCCACTCAAACTCTGAGGAAAGAGATGCATAAGCTATGTCTCATCATCCATAAATTCTATACAAAGAGCATAGAATTCTTGGATGTGATCTTGTGGATCAGAGTGACCGTTGTACTTATCAAACCATGGAATTTCAACCCTGCGTGGGAATGGAGGCAAGTACAAATCTCTATCAAAAGGAAAAGGACAAATTGTGTTTAAAGAAAACCTTGTGTTGGGTGTTTCCTTTTCCTTTTGGAGTATTTGTAATTCCATTTGCATAGCTTTCTTTTGTTTAGTTATGAGCGTCATGGGAGTTTCTTCTTCCCTAGCAATGATATCCTCAGCTTTGAAGTGAGGTGGAAGTTGAGCGTCTTGCTCTGCTAGATCTAGGAAATATTGTTCCTTATCTCGAATTAGGGTTGTTTTCATGAGTTTCACAAACCTCTTATCCTAGAGACATTCATCAATCTCTTCCTCGCCAGGGTCTGATGGACTCGAGGAATGTTGACTATTGCGATGATTGGTACCATTAGAGAGGTCTCTCCATCAAGACCTGCCTCTACCTTGTCTTTCTTCTGACATCTTAGGACTAGGTAACTTGTCCTTTGGGGATTGTGATGTGGGAGGAATTTGAGAATCTCCCTCAAAGAGAGGGTTCTCTCCAAACAAGGAGTTGTCTTTGAATGGGAATCCCTGGTTGTCTTCTTCGTGAAATTCTCTAAAATGACTTCTAGTTTGCACAGGCATAAGATAAGTTGATTCGTCTGACTGACACCGTGGTGAGATCTAAAGTGTTGTCTAAGTCCAAGACCAAAGAGACCAAAAGATAAATGTCCAACTGAGATTGGAGATAGCAAAGACTCTGATCTTGAGTCAAGGTTAACGAACCTTCTCTCACAACCCAAAATAAGGATAGCACAGACAAAGATGATAAGTTTGAACAAAGGACTCGGTCAATTGGACAAGCGTAACAACATCAGATTTCAATACAGTGATAGGTTGGACTAACAATAGATTGTAGTTGCAATGTGAACTAACATAAGCATTATGACAGCACAAATTTTAGAATAGACTGATTGTAGTAGCATAGACTGATGGAAGACAAAGTTTTGACAAGTTTTGAAACCAATTCGACATAATTTTGACAGAGTTTCGACAGGGTTGTTGAAGTTTTAGATGAGACAAGATAGACCAGTATCCAAAGTGAATAGTTTTTTGGATTGTTTGATTGTTGTTGTTGTTTTTGTTTCAATGAACACTCATGCAAGACACATCATGCAAATTATTTGTTGTAAAAATAAAATAATAAACACACCACAATCCTAGGATAGCCAGGGCAATATCTGTTGAGTTCCCACTTGAACCGAGGTTCAGCCACGTCTACTCATAGCAGACAACTTAGAAGCTTGGAGGCACAGGCTCCTCCTTACATGTGCACTCACTTCTCAGGCACACCAAGCTTCGAATCCCAAGGGTAATCACTTCCCAAGGGACCGTTGTCTCTACTAAGAGCTGTATAAGTGTGGGACATCTTAGTTGGTCTCTAACCTTTCGTGCCAACAGATAGAGGGATTTTGGATACTAGAACAAAGTTTTTAGTAAGGACATCCATTCAGGTGGTTGTGATCAAGTAATATTCCCAATTAAGGGGGCTCTCCCAATCCTTTCAAAGAAAGGTTTTCACATTAATAATGTAGGGACTTTAATGCACCACTAGGGTACTAGAGGAGATTTTGGTTGCCACAACGAATTCACACCTGTCCACTGTGAGACTAATCACAATGGTGTTTTTTGTATACTAGTTTGGGAGGGCTTGGCTTTAGCCTGTTACCGGTTGGGTAATCCACTCTCACCGGCTCTGTTAAAGCACTCGGGAGGTAGCCACGCTAAATGAATTGTATGGATTTATCTTTCACCCAAGATCTGTGAAGGCGAGCGGAGAGGATACGTCCATGTAATTCCTAGGATTTACAAAACTAAAAGGCACTTCAAGCAGAATGAGAAAATGAGAATAATGTTTCTGGATTTCTGATCATCCTAAAAGGGCGAGAGCATAGTTTCCTGACATCATTGTCATTCCTAAAATAGAAAACAAATGTTCATTTTAATAAGTCATGCATGTGGGTTCCTATTTTAAGAAATCAAAAACAAGATGGAAACACATTGTTTTGCATTCTATCGATCAAAGGCAACCTACAAAACCAATTCGTGAGTAGTTTGAGTTTTAGTCTTCTTGAGTAACATTCTGCAAACCATTGTTAAGCTATATGCAAAAGATAATCATGTGAACATCAAAGCCAATGATTAGTCCATATTATCAAAATCCAAAAATTATAAAATAGATCATATATACAGAAAGTACACAAAAAATCATGCAGTTTCAAAAAAAAATCACTGAAAAAGGTGATCATATGAGCCCGTACGAGGCTCTAGAAGCTGCAAAAATGAGGATTATAAAGGAATAGTCACCAAAAAGTGCAATTTCTAATCAAACCAGAGAGAAAAATCAAAAAATGACTTCACCACAGTGATCCTTGCAAAATTCTACCCCAAATTTTAAAAAAAAATGCTCAAAAAAAGGACCTAAAATAAGCAAGATATTGGGTTTTGAAGTCAGACTGCAATTTCAATAATGCATATGGTGAAGGCAAAGATAATTTCAAATTGCTTCCAACATCATCAATTCATGGGTTTAAATTTGGCAGTCCCAAAAGTGTTAGAGAAAAACTAATAACCCCTGAATTTTGACATCTAAAAGGGCGTCAATTTGAACTTGAAAATTGTTGCTATGTGGCGGGGCAGGATGACATGGCACTACACCACATGCCAAAGTTCACACGCCCATTTGGAGGGCTATAGGAGGAGCAGAGCTAGGATTGGCGGGTGGCTGGGTAGGGCTGAGCGATGGCTGGGTGGGATTTTAAGTGAGCGGCGCAACAGAGGGGAAGGCGGAAGGAGAATGGGAGGCGGGGAGGAGTGGTGGGGAAGGGAAGGAGTTATGCAGGGGAAGCAGCGCGAGCGGGTGGTGGCATAGTGGGTGGAGGGAGAGGGGAGGCGGAGTGGGGTTAGGGTTAGGGGAGGGTGGCATGGGGAAAATTGAGTGCATGGTGGAGAATTTTGGGTTGCGCGACTGTAGGTGGACTGCGCAGGTTGGAGGTGAAGCAGAGGGGATGGTGGGAGAAGAGATAAGGCAGTGCAGGGTAGGTGTTGGGAAGTGGGGAGAAATGGAGCAGCGGGAGAAGTCACAGCGCTCAAAGGAGAAGATTGGGTGGGGGTTTCTTAATTTAGTCCCACATACTAGGTGTGCGGACTTTTAACTGTTTCAAATAGGCAAACACACATAATATTTCAAAGCAAAAAAGGTGACAATGAGCCCGAGGCTTTGTAGTGTGATTAAAATGGAGATATTAGAAATGTTTGTGCAGTATATAAAAACTAACACATTATTAAAATTTAAAATCCAACCCCAAATTTTTAGAAAAATTTGCAATTCACCCTCGATATGCATCTAGGTCTTGGCCCGCATGCAAACTGTCTCAGTTTGCGTGCAGATGGCCATACGGCCTCTGTTTGTAAAAACAATTTGCCACAGAATCAATTTTCACCCAAGGTAGGTGTGTTTATAGTCATTTTTAACTAAAACGACATTCCAGATTCACTGGTGGACTCAAATTTAGCTCAAAATGGATGTATAATAGATTTGAAAAAAAAAAACTTGAAATGAGGCCAGAAATTGATTTTCTGCCCCACGGTGGGCGCCAAAAATGTGATAGCTAAATGTGGGCCTCTAATTTAGCCATACAATTAAACATGGTCATTGCTCTTCAATCACATACATAAATTAATATAGATTAATTCATCCTGCATGTGTGAATGAATCGACATGTTGCCTCCTAGTAGGCAGGAGTATGAGCTTGCTCTCAGATCATCGCAAGCTCAGTGACTACACCGAAGACCTAAATGAAGGATTTAAAAACTATGCTAAATGATCTAAGATAATTATGCAGATGCAGTTAATCCAAAGCTAATTAAGATTCAGTTTTAGAGCACCAATTAAAGTGTGTAAGATTGATTTTAAAACACCAATTGAAATATGCTCTAAGATTAGATTTGCATGCTTGAATAAAAGTAAACAAAAATTAAAGCTAAGAATGCAAGTAAGCTAAGATGAAAATGCAGTATAATAACATTAGATAAAAAGTTAGGATCCTTTCTGAAGGAAAAGAGTTTCTCATTTATAGAAATCTCTCTCGAATCGACGGTCGAGATCAAACAAAAAGAGTGGCTCAGATTCGATTGAAGCACAATCCATGTGCAAGTGATTCTATTGGTCTAGAGAGTCAGTTGACTGAACGGACTGATCAGTTATTTTGGAAACTTCCAAAATCAGTTCACAGTTAACTGAAATGTTTCCAAAATGATAAACAGTGGAGAATCAGTTAACTGAGTGGAACTAGATTGTTTTCATTTTGATAAATCAGTTAATTGGATTTGATGATGTCATATGCATTTTTAATAAATTAATTGATTTTGGATGTACATTTATGTTTTTATAACTAATTTAATTCCTTTTTGATTTAATTGACAATTTTGTAATTTTTATTTAATTAATATCATAATATCAATTAAATAATAATATAGAGTTTATTTGCCAATGTAATGTGATTTTAGGAATTAATTAATTAATCAAGTAAGATGATTGATTAGGACCTAGGGTTTAGGTCAGATCAGTTTGATTTGATGAATTGTCTGTTTGATTTAGGACTTAAAATAATCAAGATTAGGGTTTCTTGATTAATTGCTGAGATTGGGGGTCTAGGGTTTATGTGACCATTTTTAGGTGATTACAATTGCTAAGTACAAGATTAGAAGAAAAATAAAATGAAATCCATCATTTTTCACTTTAGCAAGCAGATATGATAAATCAACTCAATAATGCAAATCAAGAAGTTATCAATCTAAGGACTGAAAATGAAAGACTGCAAAATGATCTCAATACTAAAAATCAAACCAATGAGAGTATGTTGAATTCACAAGAAAGCATGGATTAGTTGACAGAGAAAACTCAATTCAGACATTATGGACAGACTGGATTAGGTTATACTGAACAAGGTGAATCCTCACAGCAAGGAGCTGAAAAGAATAAGAAACCTACTTGTAATCATTGTGGTAAGTTAGGGAACACAGAAAATAAGTGTTGGAGCAATGGAAAGTCAAATTTTAATGGTAAATTCTACAAATGCAACAAACATGGACATAGGGAAAGTGAATGCACTGATAAAACTAAGTTTGAAGGAAAATGTTGTTAGATTTGCTGAACTGCAAATCAACCCAAGAAACCTGCATGCATAACTACTACGAGAAGAAGTAAGACAGAGGAGAAAAAAGCAGCTATGGTGGCCAAAAAGGCAGAGAGTTGAAATACATGTTGCAAGAATAAGCTTCTATTAACAACAATAATGAATTACAATCTCGATAAAGAAATGAAGGCGGTGATTCCTTATAAAGGATACTGAAACCCTAAAAGGGAAACTTCTAGGAAATAGAAACTGCCTAAGTGAAACTTAAGCACTAAAGAGTAACTTAATTAATTACTCTAACACCCCCCCTTAAGTG
>MU227053.1:216178-226401 GCA_018584345.1 Thuja plicata
GGAACAAGAATGAGCAGGAAGCATCTCCGAAGCATGAACTAAAAACTCTGTCAGAAGAGACTGCTGGAACCCCCACTGAAGTGCATGACCAGGTAGAGAAGACAAATGTCTAAAGAGCTGATCAATCGAACCAGGAAGCAATAGAACCAATAGGTGAACCCCCCCATAATACTGAACTGGAAGAGGTGACAGGAACACTAAAATGCAATGCCAGAAATATCTGCAGAAGAAGAACCAGGAACACCAATAGTGCAACAGAAGTACACACATAGGATAAAGGGCGGTGTCACAGACACACTACATGGGCTAATTTCATGGAAGGTATGCTCACTTGACAAAGGTGGATGCGCCTAAAGTGGCATAAACATCATAACCCCCTATGGCACTTTATAACACAGTGCGGGTACATCAACCAAACAAGGTGTACAAGATCTAAAAATGCAGAAGAAGGCACTTTATCTCAGTGCGTTTACAGAACAAGAATGCATCAGAAAGAGCATACAAGCTTAGAAGTCAGAAAGAAGAGTGAGCTATGAACTCAGAAGAAGAGATCCCAGGACCTGTAGAACCAAGCAATCCACCAGAGTGCATAAACTGGAAAACTCAGAGGAGAGAAAAATCAGAGTAGAATCTGGAAAAATAACCTCTGCCACTGAATAGCACACTGAATCAGCTTTCCGACGATATCTCGTTTGCTGAAAAAGGAGTCCGGATGAGCCAGATATGACTCCCAGAAGGCAAAAAATAGACATCAGACTTCAACAGCAAAAAATGCTATTGAAATAGTGGAACCAAAAACCCTAACCTCCATCATCGGAAAGATCTCGGAAAGAGATTTCCGACGGTATATGGAAGTCAGAAAAAGACCCCCGTAAGCTCCTTGTAGAGTGAAAAAGGCCCAGGTACCCCCAGAAAGCCAAAAAAGGGGATAAATGAGCCCCAGGGGCTAAAAAAAAATAAGCCCCTGGGCGCATGGCACACCCAGGGGGCTAAAAACAGATCCCGCAGTCACTAACATGACCAGTCGCTAGTGCAGAGAGCCCGCGGGGGCTATAGAAAATGCCGCCGCCGGCAGAGCGGAGGCCGAGCGGGGCGGAAGCTGGGCGGCGGGGGAGCTGAGAACGCTGTGCGGCGAGGGGCCGTGGAGGGCGCCGGGGCCGCCGGGGCGGTGGTGGCAGCGGCGCTGGGGGCCGGCGGTGGGCCGGCGGAGCTCGGGGAGAAGAGCGGCAGGGGCCGGCTGTGGGCCGGCTGAGCGCGGCAGAGGGGCCGCCGAGTGGAGAGGCTGCGCTGCAGGCGGAGTGCGACAGAGGTGGTGCATTTTGTTTTTAAACTGCGCGCGGCGTTTAAAAAAATAAAAAATATTAAAAAAATAGTTTTTTTTTTATTTTTTGAAATTTTGCCTCGAACAACGTGTCGTACGGCCCTTGAAGGCTAAAAAAAATTTACCAGATGCCCCGGTGTCCAAAATGGACATATTTTATATCAATCCTAGAGTTTTTGGGCCTTTCGGACTCAATCGTGAGGTCAATTTTGGTCCAAAATGCCTCCAAAAATAGAGACCCCCCAGAACTGATGAAAGATGTCAGAAAAAGACTGGCGATCTGCAAACCCTCGAATGCTTCAACGAAACTCGAACAGACACCAGCAGGAAAGCTCTAATACCATGTTAGATTTGCTGAACTACAAATCAACCCAAGAAACCTGCATGCATAACTGCTACGAGAAGAAGCAAGACAAAGGAGAAAAAAGTAGCTATGGTGGCCAAAAAGGCAGAGAGTTGAAAACCATGTTGCAAGAATAAGCTTCTATTAACAACAATAATGAATTACAATCTCGATAAAGAAATGAAGGCGGTGATTCCTTATAAAGGATACCAAAACCCTAAAAGGGAAACTTCTAGGAAATAGAAAGTGCCTAAGTGAAACTTAAGCACTAAAGAGTAACTTAATTAATTACTCTAACAAATGTTTCAATTGTAACAAACAAGGTCACAAATCTTCTGAATGTAGAACTAAGAAATGGAACCCTGTTGAACAACTAGCTAAAGAAATTTTTGGTTGGGATTACAACACATGGAGAGGATGTTGTCATTGTGGTGAATATGGTCACATTGGTGCAAACTCTGCAAAGACTCACCACAGAAAAAGGAATCCTACTAAGAGATGTTATGTGTGTAAACAACTCGGTCATCTAAGCAAGAATTGCATGAACAGAGAAAAAGTGGATACTAGTTTTGAGAAAGGAAAAGAAAAAGTTTTTGAAATCAAAACTCAGATGAGTCAGCAGTGGGTAAGGAAGACTCATGATAATTCAGATCAAAATAATGAAGGATATAATGGCACCCAAAGCAGTGAATTGGGTGGATCCACCATCTCTGAATAAATATGCAAGGAGACAACTGGAACTATGCATACAAGTCATCATACATCAGTTCCAGATATGCTAGAATGTCCAAATCAACATATTGATTCACTAAGACACATTATGGTTATAAATGAGTTAGGATATCAGTTACAACTGAGCTACTCTGGCTTAATTGAGTTAAGTTAGGTGGTATGGTTTCAAAGATGCAAAGATTAGTTTTTGTAAAGCTTTCGAGTAAAACTGGAGAACTACCTGAGCTACCACAACTACAATTTAAAAAGAATTTAATGAAAACTTTATCATGAAAGTCACATAAATGGTGAAATCAAAGGGTTATTATTTATAGTTTACAAAGTGATTAAGAGCTTATAGCGATTCTAGAGCAAATTTGTGTTTAAAATATTTAGTTGCAGTGAAGTTTCATCAAGCGTTATGGCATCTTCATCCAGTAGCAAAGTTAAGAAGGGATCTGAGATGTTGGTAAGGAATGTTGTTTGTGAACCGCCAAAGTTTAAGCTTCATCCAGCAATTGCAAAGGAGACAGATCCTATGGGAGCTCATTCCCAAATTCCTCCTAAGGTATTGTTAATTCACAACACCCAAAATTTCTATCATTGCAACATTCAACAGCTAGGCACATTGGAGCTAAAAAAGGCATATGAAGCACTTTGTGTAGCCATAAATTTGAAGACTGGACACAAACACCTTGAAGTTTAGGGTTTAACCCACATTTTTCATATGCCAAATAATTTCTAGATAAAATGGATCAAGTTTATTCTGAGCCATGTTCACGACATGCATCTATGGTTGGAGCAACCTGTAAAGATCACTAAGTTGATGTTACACTGAGTGACAAGGTACCCTATGCTTGATAGGCCTAAGGCTACCAAAACCCTACCTCAAGATGACCTAGCCAAGAAGACTCTTGTCAAGTGGGATGGCAGAGGTATGAAGTTGAATGGAGTTACTGACATGGAATTGAAATTTGGAATTCATGTGATTATAAATTTCTAGCTGACCAAACAATGTACCATGTGAGGCTGTGGACTTGGCATATAAAGTGGTCAAGAATAATTTGTCATTCAACCTTGCCAAGTTATAGCTCATCCAACTGAGCAAAAACATGGAGAGAATCTAAGAATCCAAGACCAATCCATGTAAGTTTGGTTCACTCTTGGTGTGTTTATTATTTTATGTTCAGAATTTTTTCCCTTCCAAAGGCACAGTTTTATGGAAGAAGGATAGGCCTAATGTCTATCAAATAAATGAATTCATAGCGTAATTGAGAGATAAATTTGAAAGCATCATGGATTCTTACTTTGAAAACTTCATAGGGAAAATGCAGAATAGATACAGAATCCCCAAAAAATTGGTAGAGGACTATAAAGATGATATTTGCATTCTAGTTGACTGTGACAAAGTATACATTCAAGCAGTCAAACCTACGGTTGCATGGGTAAAACCTCTTGCATATGAGGTTAACATTGATGAGACAAGAGAGATCATTAAAGATCTTGTAAATGAACCTGTTGATCCTTAAGCACCATATTTTGGTATTTATGAAGAAGCCAAGGGCAGAATATCATTAGAGATTAAGATTCCTACAATCTTGAAGAGAGGAAGGAAGAGAATAGAGAAATTTGAAAAGAAATATGGCAATCCATCCGACTCTCCTCATTTTATCACTGAAAGAAAAGGAGATGACATTAAATTAGAAGAAGATGAACCTGAGAAGGAGGAGGAAGAGGTAGAAGTAGAGCCTCCAAAGAAGAAGAGGCTAGCCCCCAAGAAAAAACCAAAGAGCTCTTCCCCTATCATCACTAGAAGAAGATCTAGAAGGAAACTGATATTGCCTAAGGAAGATGAAGAAGAAGATACAGTCATATTCAAGAAGCCCCCACCTACCTTTGAGCAGAAGATTGAAGAATTGAAAGGAGGTAGTGGTATGGGATCACTCAAATCATTAAAGTATGCTTCCAGAACCAAAGATGAGCAGAAAATGATCGAGGATGCATTAGTTGAGAAGATGGAAAAATGGAAGTATGATCCATCCCAATTGAGAAGCCATATGACTGAATACCTTCTCAAGGAAATCAAAATTCAGTGGCACAATGTAGTTCAAATTGAAAAGGACATCAGGAATAAAACCTTGAAGCAAGTAATGCCTACTATGACTGATAAAGAGGAAAAATATGCTATGACCAAATATGAAAGTAATAACACTCCAAGGTTTAGGAATTTTCAGATCTTTAGCAAGAAAATAGAGGATGTTGTGCAGTCAGCAACAAAGATATGGAATTCAGTTTTCATTGACAAGATGATAGGACAAAGGCACCAAGTACAGGCCCTCCTATATAGGCCAATGATGAAGGGTTTCCTGAGGTGTAGACCATTGAAGAATCCAATGTTGAACAGATAGCAGTAGAAGTAATGGCATCCCTACCCCATTCACCTACTCAGAACATCTTATCTTTGAGAAAGGAAAAGATCACAGAATCTACATTAGGACTAGTAGGAATTGAGCATTAGGCTTCACCTACTACTGGGCCAAGACAAACCAAGTCACAGAAAGACACTGTGAATTTTTCCATAGTTAGCACTGATTCTGCAGTTGGTGCATCAAAAGTTAATGAATTACTCCAAGTGGACACTAAAGATAAAGATGAACATGGAAAAGACAAGGATGGTGATGGAAAAGGTAAGGAAATTATTCCTTCACCTCATCCCAAGGTCAAGGGTAAAGAAAAGGAAATAGTAACTGATGAAGTTGACCTTGAGGATGATATTGTGATTCCAAATTGGGATCTTTCCAATTTGACAGCCGAGCAAATGGACATCCTAGGTGAGCTATGGAAGAAAAGAGCAAAATAATAGAAGATCCGAGCAAAGAAGAAAAGGAACAAAGTCCTAGAATACATCAAAGGTATTTTCTTGGATTCACTAGAGATTTAAGTCAATGAGGATAACTGCATTATGGACCAATTTGTTGACATAGTCCATAAGTTTAATCATGATCTTAGTGGACAGGAGAAATTACTGCAAAAGGAAGAAAGAAAATTTGAGAATAAGGTTCTAGAGAATATTGCAGGAAAGATTGCAATAGATCAAGTAAAGCTAACAACTATCATTAGCTCTCTAGAAACCACTGTGAATAATGTTGTGGCATTATTTGTAAAGTTGAGTGACACTTCCAAATTTACCATAGAAATAAAAGACAAACTAACAAAGATTGACACAGATTTGAAGGAAAGTGCAAACCAGTTGGCACTTAATCCAAGTTCAAGTTCAGCATATTTTATAAAGATCAAGTATCTGACAGATATGCAGGCAGAGCTACTGAGGGAAGAAGCAAGAACAAGGGAATCCCTAATAGTTATATAGAGCCAAATCCTTCCTCATATGGATATCATGCAGAAATATATTGCAGATCTTATGATGGATTTGTCTGCAGAAATACAGATTGAGTTGCACATCCTGAAGGTGTTGCAAGACAATTGGGACAAGACTTTGTCCTAAATTCTGAAGGGACATAGTGATTTCCTTTCCTATTTTGGTATTACCTTGTAGATATACCTTTTTGGCATTTGTATCAAAAATAAGGGGGAAAGATAAGTTGTATACAATGGGGAAAGATGAATTGTATAAATATAAGGAAATACATGTACAGAGAAGAAGAGATATATATATATATAGAAGAGTTACAAAAATAGTTTTGGAAAATAAAAAATAGAGTCATTTGTAACCAAGTTACAAAGCAGCAGTCAAAATTGAGAAAGTACCCAAGAAGATGGTAAGGGAGAGTTTTGACCTAGCAGTTTGATCAGAATTTTTGCATATGATAAGTGTTTTTGTCACTAATGCCAAAGGGAGAGATTGTTGACCTTATGGAAAGACATGTTGTTAATTAGTGCCAAAACACTTAGTCATATATATGATTATAGTGTTGACTGGGCCAACAACTTAAAGTGTAACTCGAGTCACCAGTGTCACCTGAGTTACTATCTTCGAGTGATCAATGTGACCCGAGCACCCAGTGTTAACTGAGTGCCAGAGTTGCCAATTCATTGTGTCACCCGAGTGTTAGTGTATCACTCGAGTGGATTACTGGACCTGAGTAATAGTATTGGGTTGACTTAGTTTATATTGTTTGATGCTATTTTATATGATAGTATCTGACTTATAGAGGTATTTTATTTGGATAAGATATATATGTAAGATACTTTGTTTATCCAAATTATGACACAGAAAGAGAGATTGTTATGTGAATATGAAGTGGAAGATTGATTAGAAGGATATATAAGTATAAAGGTACAACAGAGACTCATCTATCACATTCGGGTGATTATTTTTATTTCAAAGGATCTTATTCAGCAAATCAGAGTTACATAGAAGATCATTCACTGGTTCATCCTAACAGGTGTATCAGCAAAATCCTTTAACAGGGTAGACTTAACAGTCCCTATCAAATCTCCTAACAGAGTGCATACTTTATTTTATTGTATAAATCCTTTCACAAGGTGGACCTAATAGTCCTTATTGCTCCTAACAGTGCAGGCTATTAGAAGTGGTAAATTGTAAGCCTTAATCGGCCAAATGTATACTGCAGTGCTAAATCTTGTGGGTACTGTCCCCACCCAAGTTTTACTTTCTTTTGGAAGGTTTATGGGTAACCAAATATTGTGTCAAGTGTTATGAATGGTTATTACTTTTATGTTCCATGCATGCAGTTAGATCAGACAATCTAATAAAGGATAAAAGTGAATAAGTTTTATTGGTTCCTGATTCACCCCCCACCCCCCCTTTCAATCACCTAGCCTACAATATATTTCCAAAAAAATCATCCTCATCCATGCAATCAACATCAACATCAATAGGTTTGTCTTTACTTTCCAACAATAAGATAGAAGATGTGTCAATTGTACTTTTGACTTCAACTTTTTCTTCTTCTTCCTACTCCATTTCTTTATGTTCTTCCTCTCTTTGTTCTTCATATTTCTATTCTTTATCCTTAGCCATTGTATTGTCAATATTTGCATCAAATGGATCCTTGTCATCATGTGAAGTGTCAAGAGTCACACACACACCAGAAACATAGAAATCTGGTTAAATATCATCTTCTCTCTTCTCAACACTTGCCTCAGCAATTTTGGAACTCTCTCCCATTCCTAAAGGTGTGGAAATTGTAGGTTTAGGAGGTGGAGTCTTCTCAGGAATATTAGTCATTAGTATCTGATCCAATGCTCTCTCAGTCTCTTCAGTAACTTCTTCATACTTTCTTGCCATGATTTTTACTAACCTTGCCTTGGTCCTCAATAAAGGTTTCAGCTCACCAAATATTTTATCTCTCTCTCACTTTCTCTCTTGCATAGAAATTGTAGGTAACATGTTATCAATTGCTTGATTCCTCATAGTCTCATCTTCAATATGTGCTAGTTGTTTCCTTATTTCCAGTCTTCCATACAACTCTTCAGATACACTGCCCTCTATCTCTAACAGATTTTTCTTGAAAACAAGTAGGTGATTTACTACAATATCTACAATCATAAGTTTATCAACTTCCTCATACTTATCATAGTACTTGTTTATTGAAACTAGCTTCCCTTTCTCAATAGCTCTCTTCTCAATCATCTTCAAGTCAAGTTTCCATACTTGTCTGTCACTTTCATCTTTCTTCTCTTCTCCCTCAGTGCTCTGTACTATAGGTGGTGAATCTGGTTTAGTATTTCTAGTGCTTCTCCGAGGTACAATCTTAACTACCTCTTCTTGTGATGTCTTCATTAGTGGTGAATGGGTGGTAACATCAATAATAGTATAAGGTGGATTATCTACCATAATAACTTTAGGAAGTGGAAGGGTTGTAGTAGTAGAACTTGTCAATCCAGAAGAACATCCTGCTAACTTCTTCTTTACTCCTTCAAATCTTCCTCAGCTAATCTTACCTTAATACCACATTCATGAATAATATTGTCTAATTTCCTTTTCCTCAAGCCTCTGGTTTGTTCCTCTCTTACTTTAGTTGATTTAGCCTCATAAGTGCCCCATCTCTCCTCAGATGTATCTATCTCAGATACTAGAACATGTTCGATCTACATAGTTAGGACTTCTGAACTAACCTCATATCCCATAGGATAACACCATTTCTTCCTTGGAACAACTACTTCAAAACATACATAGTCTGTCTCAACCATAAAACATATTGTGTCCTTATATTTTTCAACTAAGTCTTCAGGAATCCTATATCTCTCTTTCATCTACCTCTGAAGAATCCTAATCATTCCAAATAGCTCTCCATCAACCCATGTGCTATTTTGTCTTTGGTAGCTCTTAGAAATCTAAATGCCAGTAGGTATCCATTTTTTCCAACCACTTGGGTGCATGCCTGGAAACTTATGCTCAATGTGAAGGTACATGTGTACTAATAGTGAACCAAATCTGAAGGTTTTAGACTTGTCTTTCTTTATCAATTTTACATTCTCCAAAAAAATGTGTGCCAATACTTTGCATAGGTTATACTTAGTATTTTATTTCACCATTCTGTAAGCCATCATAATCACTCTAGAAGATATTGAATTAGGTCTAATACTATAGTGAAATTTGTATCCTAGTATCATAGCCATCAATCTCACATCCTGTAGATAAATGACATTCATTGTCATAGCTTGCCTATCCCATTTTGAGTGTGTTAGGGTTTCAAATTTCTTCTTTATATGCTTTTATGCCATATGGATGAATCCAGTCTAGTGATCTCATGTATTAGTTGGCTACAAATATTCACAAGTTGTCCACCTAACTAGATAAATTGATCATGAACTTTGCTCAGTAATATCTTAAACCATTCCTCTTCGCTGAATTTGTATAAGTATAGAATTTTCATAATGTTTAACTCATATCTCATTTTTCCATTATTAGTCATGTACTCCATCTCAGTATAAATATCATCAACACCTAGTATGTCATACTTGCAATGAATGTATGCCCTAATGTCTTCTACATGCAAGACTTCGTGCGAAGTCTAGGAAAATGCTCCTTTACAGTCATCTTCACATGACTTAAAAGGATGTTTCTTAAATTTGTATCTAGGTCTATCCACAACATCATATATCAAAGGTGCATCCATAGCTTCTATAGATATAAATGATGTAAATACCTTTTACACGCTAAATTCTGAGTATTCGCTTTGAACGATCATGCAATACAAATGCTAGATAGTCTAAATCTCTCTGCTCTTTGATATCCTTAGGTCGCTTCTATTGAAATGGTAAGGAAATAGATGACCATTAGGTTCTTTATACAATGTTAAGTGTTAAAAACTCACATTACCCAATATTGTCTAGTAAGTAATAAATCTCGCGATCATAATATATGCATCGTCCGCTGTTGCGCTCTTAGAAATGTAGGATTTGAGAAACATGCAAATCCACAGAACCCGAATACACCTGCATGCAAATGACCTGATACAAAGTAGAAGCACAAAGATGAAAAAGTAGAACTCAGAGATGCTCAAAAGATGAAGCACAATATTATTCTCTAAGTTATTGAAAAAACATTACAACGTTCAACCTATAAAGGTGAACGAACCCTAAAACATAAAAGCTAGGTTGCGCAATATAATTAATATAAAGTATTAATTATATGCACCTAAGAGATAGCTTAAGCCAAAAAGAGTAAGGACTAACAGATTACTCTAACACCCCCCCTTAAGCGAAGCTCAGGAGGTAAGATAACCTAGCACAGCTAAGAAAGCAGGAAATGGGTCCCGGCAACAAGGCCTGATCAGGTACCCAATACAAGGAAATCTCTATAAACCGGAGACAAAGGAGAAAACCCAGTGGGAAAAACTCCTCTCCAAAAAGAGATAT
>MU227053.1:227941-263160 GCA_018584345.1 Thuja plicata
GAGTCAGGTGCCAAGGAGGTGAACTCTGCATCTATCTGGAGAATCCTGAACTGATCCATGGTGCCGAACAAGGTGGAGAACTTGTCCCACATATCCCTGGGTGTAGTCAGACCATCCAGGTGGAACAGCAGCCCATCTGAAATGTTCATGGCAATGAGGCCCATTGCCTCATCCATCCTATTTCTGTGCATAAGCGCCTCATAAGGCCTCTGAAGAACTGGTTGAGCCGCATCCATTAAAGACCATAAACCCCATGACATGAGGAGTCTGGTCATGTGTGGCTTCCATGTGTGATAGTTATGTGGTGTCAACCGGGCCACAGAGGGGTCCGACATCGAGAGAAGAATAAGATGAAAGTAGAAGGGTCTTTTCTAAAATAAATTGCAGAAAGTAAAATGAAACCCCCCCACAATGTATAATCCTATCCCCAATACACCACAAATTACTAAGAAAGCACAAGAAACGAGAAAAAAACCTGAGTTCCAGAAGCAGAACAGGAGCACAAACAAAGGTATGCCTTTGACTAAAAAAAAGGAAAGAAAATGGAAAAATCAGGAAATAATACCTACACCAATGCAATGGGCTTGGAAACACCTTTCCAACGATATTTTGTTTTCCAAAAACGGACACCGTATGCTCAAGTTATGAGCAAAAAATTGACAGGTACCCTGAAAATTGAACTTGCTGGAAAAACACAGTGCCTGGGCTAAATTTGATGCCCGTATGGACGTCGCAGACCGTCGGAGCGGCACTGCTAGCGTTGGTGGTGGCCCAGTGGCTGCTGGGTGGCGCGCGGGTGGTGTTGCGGTCGGGCGGCGCAAAGGCGGCACAGCCGGCGCAGGGTGGCGGGAGGGCGGCTGTCGGGTGGCGATTGGGCAGAGCGGCGGCCGGGAGGGGTGCCAGTGGCTCCGCGGTGGCGTGTTGGCCCGTGGCGGAGCGCGGGTGGCTCCCCAGTGGCTCGCGGGTGGCACCAAAGAATTTATACTTTGAGTGTTTTTTTAAACGCAAAAATCATTAAAAAAAATGTTTTTTTTTAATTTTTTTTTTCATTTTTCGTGCTGTACGGCCCAGAGAGGCAAAAACAATTTCTCTTGAGGGCACAGTAACCAAAATGGTTGAAATTTATATGTATTTCGACTCTCCCGGGCCTTCTGAACGCAATGGCAGAGTCCGTTTTGGCTCAAATGGCTCCAAAAAATAGTGCCTCCTTAGAAATCACAAAAAAAACCCAGAGAGGCTATGACTGACGTCTTCGAATCGCGGCTTCAAACACCTTCGATCAGGCAATGACAGGGAGGCTCTGATACCATGTAGGATTTGAGAAACATGCAAATCCATAGAACCTGAATACACCTGCATGCAAATGACCTGATACAAAGTAGAAGCATAAAGATGAAAAAGCAGAACTCAGAGATGCTCAAAAGACGAAGCACAATATTATTCTCTAATTTATTGAAAAAATATTACAACGTTCAACCTATAAAGGTGAACAAACCCTAAAACATAAAAGCTAGGTTGCACAATATAATTAATATAAAGTATTAATTATATGCACCTAAGAAATAGCTTAAGCGAAAAAGAGTAAGGACTAACAGATTACTCTAACAAGAAATAAGTTCCATGATGTCGGCCAATATCATACCTAAGCTTGCTAGAGCTTAATCCATATAATCAGGGGTTGGATATATTCTTTTGTACTCATCCAATGCTCCCCTTAAGGCCATGCTCAACCAATTAGGTCGATTCTTCTTTTCTAGCATTAGGCAAAGATCCAGTAGCATCTAATGTCTCTCCCTGAACCAATATCTCACTTGTCTCTTTGATTTTCCATATGTTACCACTATTTTTATCTTCTACTTTCTTGAAACAACTGTCAAAATGACTCTTTTGTTCTGCTAGACTTTTACCAGTATCATTTTCATTCTTCTTTGTATTCATAGGAGGTGGTACTCTTTTGTTATTTACTCCATTATACCTGCAAAAATTTACTATATGACCCGGATTGTTGCATTTGTAATATATAGGAGGTCTTCTGTCTTGATTTAATTGCAGCTTACAATACTTCACAATGTGTCCAATGTTATTACATTTGTAACATGTAGGTTTCACTATAGGTTCTCCTATATTGTCTTGTATGTATCTAGCATGATCAAGTTTCCTGCATTCTATTTTCTTGTGCCCATATGCATTACAGCTAAAACAATAACCATAAAAAGTTTTGAAAGGGGAATTACCTTTGCAATCTCTTTTCATGTGCCCAAACTTGTTACAACCAAAGCATCTACCTCTGAAAGGTCTGATTTGTTCTTTAGGTTCTTCAAGAGTAGGTTTTTCTGCATCAATCTCCGCATATGATTTCTCTTCTTGATTCTTGGAACATTCAGCTTCATTGAAGCCAATACCAGTCATATCTCCTTTAGTTTTCTGTCTGTCTCTTTGTTCATTGATCAAGTCACTTCTTATGTTAAGTTTCTCAATGTGTTTCTTTGTCTCAACAATTTCACCCTTTATGATCTGATTATATTTCTCCAATTCTATATACTTGTTCTTGTAATGATCAGCCTCATTCTTGATTTGTTCCATCATAACATTTGCATTTTTCAAAGCTTATTCAATCTTGATTTTAGCATCTTTCTCTTGTTGAATCTCTTTACCCATTATTTCATTCTCAAGCTTCAAAGCATCATTCTCTTATTCAAGTTTCTTTATCTAATCTGAATTGTCATTGTTTGGATCTTCTTTTATCTGAACCATAAGACCTTGTCTCTTATTTATTGAAATTTCAATTTGATCCTTAATTTTATTGATGAATCCATCAGCTCTCCTTAATTTGAATCTCGAGTCACCCTTTTCTACTTTTTCTTTATCAAGGTCTTCAAGTGTAGCTTCAAAGTTCTCTTGCAAGTTATCTGAATCCATTCTGATCTCCCTTAAGCTGTTAAGTTTTCTCTCCAAGGGCCAAAATCTCTTATACCAATTGTTAGGATTAAGTAATACTAACAGGGGGGTGAATCAATATTACAACACTTAAAATAAACTTTAAACCAATTCAACATAAACCATAAACTTGTTGAAATGAAAAGAGTATAAAAAAATAACACAGAACTCATAACACCATTATTTGTTGTCGAGGAAACCCTGACCAAGGGAAAACCCTGGTGGGGATAGTACCCACAAGCATGTACTAAAGTATAATGTCCCTGTTAGGAGACCTAGCCCTATTAGGAGCTAAATATTACATAGTGCAATTCCTTGTTACAGGAATACAACCCTGTTAAAAGTATACAACACCATGTTAGGGGCCAACTGAGCTTACAGCTCTTACAAAAAAACTTTTGTTACAAAGTGTTCTTTAATAATGAACAAAAACAAGAATCTTCAATTCTTAGATGGTTTCAGTCATAGTTCTCTAGTGATCTCTATTATCCATACATCAATCTTCCATATCACAATCCATATCTTCGCTTTACAAAAAGTCTTCATATATATATCTTTCTTATTACCAAGTCAGCTTGTTTAACCAATATTACACAGTCGACTCTCAATACAAAATATGATTAATATTACAAAGAGTAAATACAAGGTCAGTGCTCTTACATAACCAAAATATAGATTATCCACAATTGTAATCAAAATTATCTTGTCAATAGTCCACGTCATACTCCCCAAATCATCACTATAGTTCAACTGCTCTGTTTCATTGTTCTATTGTTGTCGCATGTCTTAAAATATCTCTAGCTCTTTGTAATCTTCACCAAATATAAATCAATCTTAGATGTAGGTCATACATACCCCATAGTATCTTCATCTAAGCTCACTCGCTATAACTCATCAACCTCAATCTTTGATACCCAAAATAACTCTGTATTTCTGCTTTTGTACTTAGTCTATTCCAAAACTGAGTCACCAAAACTTAACTTCAATTCAATCTATCAATATGCCAGATGTGTTTCCATAAATGAAAACCAAAAAGTGATTCATAACATACAAAATTGATCACTTTCCAATGGTTTGAGCACTCAAAATTCAAATAAAAGAAATTAAAAAGGGATAATTACCAAATTTGTCCCATTCTCCCCCAAACAAGCACAAGGTTTACCAATCAATGACCTTCCACCCGAACCAAGATCACATGGATTGAATTGGAATGAATCTCAACCACCCTTCATGGCTCAATCTTGGCCCTTCATTTCAAGGAATTACCTAGAAAAGGGATAGCTCCCCTTTCTCAAAGGGAGGCAATTTAAAGAAGCAAACTTATAATGCTATTTTGGTTTTAGGTTTTGATCATTTTGTAGCCTCCATCTTCAATGTAGCTTAGTTTTATGCATCTAATTTCTAGCATGATTTATAACTTCATTTTCCTTAGTTTTTTATTACATTCTTGCTTAGATTACTTCATATTCAACATGCACTTACCTTAATATTTTCCATGCATTTCATTTCCATGGTTTTTAGGGAAAAGTATGCAAGTTCATGCATCTTTCCCATCTCTTGACTATTCCATTTTGGAGTCCTCTAGTCACTGATTCTAAATTTCAATCTGATGAGCATCCTCCAAGAAACAAACTTGCTTCAACTAGGAAGCAATAAGCCACTCTTGAGGGTAGTTTTCATAATGATTTGATGATAATAACCCTTGAATTAATGGTTTATTGAGTGTTTGGTGTTTTAGGTTGAAGACCACATTTACCACACACACATCTTTGGCACCCACTGTGGGGCCTGAACTTGTTTTGTTACCCAATTCTCAATATTTTTGATATTTTGATGAAACTGCGCTCATTGTCGTATGATGTTTTATGTCTTCTTGTACGACAAATCACTAGACTCTAGTTTTTCATTTTATAATACTTGTATTTTCATACGAGTTTGGATTTGGTTCTAATTGGAAGTCTGGTGACAAAAACATTACACAAGGGTGTAAGATTCAAGTGGGGTGAAGGATGATAAAATTGTTAGAGTAATTATTTGTTTACTCTTATTAATTAGATCACTTTGATTTAATTAATTAAGTTGTTCATTACTCTAGTTTACTTAAGCTATCTCTTAGGAGCATTATACTTAATATTTATATTAATTATTAATGTGCAACCTAGCTTCTTTAGTTTTAGGGTTTCATTCACCTTTATAGGTTGAACTTTGTAGTTCTTTCTTCATTAATTTAGATTACAATTTAGCTCTCACTTCTTGAGCAACTTCTGAGTTCTTCTCCTTTCCTCTTCCTGCTTCTTTCTTGTTACAGGTTTCTTGCATGCAGGTGTTCTTCGGGTTCTGTGGATTTGTCTCTCAAATCCTACATGGTATCAGATCTTACCTGCTGCTGCCTGGTCTAAAGGTTTTGAAGCCGTGATTCGAAGAAGAAAACCACAACTTCTCTAGGGTTTTTTCTTCAATCTAGAGGAGGCACTTTTGTCTAGAGCATTTTGAGAAAAAAACAAATGCTACCATTATGCTCAGAGGGCCTGGGAGATCAAATTTTCATATAAAGTTGGCCATATTTGGCCACCATTGCTTCTGGGAAAAAATTATTGTCCCTCAGGCTGTACGACACGATTCCTGAGAAGAAAAAAGTGCTCATTTCTTAAGTTTTTTAGGTGCTGACGAATGCAGCCCAAAGCAACACCGTCACGCCGGCCTGGCCCAGCCCGCACCGGTGCACCGCCCACCGGCCACTAGCCGACCGTCGATATAGCCCCCAAAGGTGCTGCCACTCGAGAGCCACCCAGCCGCCACCTCCGCCGGAAACAGCCACTCAACTGCCACCACCTGCCAGCAGAGGTGATGTCATTACTGACGTCACTTGCTGGCAGAATATTCCGGCATCTTTTCAAAAATTTATGGCCAAATTTTAACTTTCCGGTGACATGCCCATGATGTGCTGACGACTATGAAATTTTTTCCTAGGCACTGTGATGGGGCATGTAATTACACCATTATTGAAAAGTCTTGTTTAGCGATGGTATTTGCTTCTCAAAATCTCTAAAATTACATGCTCGCACATTCTATCAAATTGATTGCAAAAATTGATCCTTTAAAGTACTTGTTAAACAAGGTAGCTCTAACTCGCAGACTAGAAAAATGGGTGATGATACTCAGTGAATTTGACATTGAATACATAGACAGAAAATATATCAAAGGACAATTAATTGTTGATCATCTAGCAGACACTCCTCTTCAAGGTAGTAAATCACTAATCATCAAATTTCCTGATGAAGCTATTCTACATCTGACAGAGCACTCATGGAAAATGTTCTTCGATGGCTCATTCACACAATAATGGTTTGGAGCCGGTGTACTCTTTATAACACCCTAAGGATACAAAATCCCCAAAGCATACAAGATGATATTTCCTTGCACAAACAACATAGGTGATTATGAAGCTTTGGCAAATGGACTACAATTAGCTATCGAATGGAAAATCATAGATCTAAACATCTACGGGGATTCTCATCTAGTGATCAATTAAGTGAATGATCAATATCAAACTAAAGATGAGAATAGTATGCCATATAAGAGGATGGTTGATGATCTAAAGAAGTACTTTGTATTCATCACCTTTCAGCAAATACCAAGAGAAGAAAACAAATTTATTGATGCCATGGCTACTTTGGCCTCAATATTGCAATTATAAGAGCACTAATTTTGCTTGCAATTATAAGAGCACCAATTTTGCTATGACTTCCTAGTGGAAGAACTCCCCTTTCCATCCTATGATTCTCCAGAATCCCAAATATTATGCTCAATTATGGGCACTAAATTCGCCCGATATAGCCAAATATACTCCTACTTGCAGGACAAAATAATCCCTGATGACCTATCTAGAAATGAGAAGTAAAACCTTACAATAAATGTTGCACATTATTTTATCATAGCTAACGATTTGTATAGACGAGGGCTAGACAGTACTCTCCTTAGGTGTCTAGAATGTGAAGAGTCTGAACATGCGCTAAAGGAAGTCCACAAAGGTATTTGTGGGTCTCATTTGAATGTTCTTTCATTGGCTAATAAACTCCTGAGGGTGGGGTACTACTTTCCTTCCATGGAGAAAGATGCTATTCAGTTTGTGAAATCCTGTAAGAAATGCCAATTACACAATAACCTAATCCATGCTCTTTCTCGAGAGTTGTTACCTTTCATCACACACTGGCCATTCCAATAATGGGCCTTTGACTTTATAGGGAAAATGTATCCCTCCTAATCCATTGGACACAAATTCATCATTACATCCACTGAATACTTTACAAAGTGGGTGATAAAAGTCCCACTTATCAAAGCAACCGAAAAACAAGTATCCATGTTTATCCTAAACTATATCATTTGTAGGTACGAGATACGTTCCTCTATTATAATAGATAATAGAGGACAATTAAAAAATAAAGATATGGAAGAATTATGTAAGAATTTAAAAATTGCCCAGCATTGTTCCTCTATCTACTATCCTCAAGGGAATGGACAGACTAAGGCATCCAATAAAAACATATTGAAAATCTTGCATAGGACAGTGGGTAAGTCAGGAAAATACTGGCATCTCTAATTAAATCTGACTTTGTAGGCTTATCGAATTGGCATGAGAAAACCTACAAGGGCAATGTCATTTTCCTTGTTATCTGGTGCAGAAGTAGAACTTCCTATTGAGGTAGAGATACCGTCACTCAAAGTCTCATTGCACGGGCTCATCACTGATGAAGATTATCAGATTTCTAGAATCCAGGAGTTAGAATTACTTTATGAAAAAAGGAAAGAATCATTTTACCATCCAATGGTCTATTAGAAAATTATTTCTAGATGTTACAACAAGAAAGTAAGATATAGAGAATTTTAGGTTGGTGATCTTGTACTTAGATAAAATCCAAAGAATCAACAACATCGCGAGAAAAAGGGCAAATTTGAACCCAACTTGCTGGGTCCCTTTGTGATTACTACAGCATTTGGCTCTGGAGCCTATCAACTATCAACTCCATAAGGGGATACATCTCTTGATCCCATCAACATGATCCACCTAAAAAATTTCTACAGCTAGACATTCTAAGCAGTTCCTGTACAACAAAAATGATCCTAAAAAAGTACCAAAAATAGCAAAAAGAAGAAAATCCAAAAATATTTGGAAAAATTCTTAGAAAAAATGATCATCCTAGTGAAAACCTGGCAAACAGGCACCTTGATGGGTCAAAAAAAAAAGTGAAAAAGTAAAAATAAAATAAAATAATAAAAAAAGTGAAAAATCAAAAAAATTGGAAAGCAAAAAAGTTCCTTGATGAAAACCTGGTAAACAGGCATCTTGGTAGCAAAAATAGAAATTTTCCAAGTGGTGAAAACCTGGAAAACAAGCATCACTTGTATCTAGCATTCCATCTATCAATGCATAGCTTAATTGTCTTACCTACAAAGGACTCAGCTTGCTTTGTTGCACTAATAGCTCTCAGTTGCTTTCGTGACCGTGTACAACCCATCTCAAACATTGACTTAACATCATAGCTTGGAATCAGTTGATATCTTAGTCTTAAAAAATTATTCATCACTAAGGGTAGTCTCCTAGTTATCAATTTAATATCTTGTTAGTCATCCCAATAATCAATGTCAGTTATCCTGATATCTCATCCACCGGACAGTTTTCCACTAACACCACTGGTGTTTTTCAACACCTTAATCAAACAGTGTTTTCCAACACTACCTATTTGGACACATCTATGTTTTTTAACACATAACAGATAATATCTCAATGTTCTTACATCTTGGCTTAATAACACTCAAGCACACCACAATGTTTTTTAATACTAACACCCACAAGCACAATGGTGTTTCTCAACACTTTACACAGACAAACTCGTAACAATCAAAAAATTGCTAAAATAATGATGATTATTTTCTTGAATGTTGTATGTTATCAATGATTTTCACACTCTTTTCTTTGATTTTTGATTGTTGGTATAGTTTTTATGATCCTATAACATCAAGTAAACGGGGTGTATGTGATAAGAGCTTCCACATTAAGGTGGAAAAGCCTCACATCCCTTGATATTTCTTACTTGCATGTTAAGGTGAGGTTGGAACTATCTCCTTGATTTTTAATCTACCATTTTACACAAGAACGCACTCATGGTTATCTCGGCTCTGAATAACATGATGATGGTGTACCCTAGAAATATCAACTGGAAACAATGTTCAAGTCATCCTGGTTCTTATACCTTGATGCTTACATTAATTTTCTCACACTTTATCCGATGAAATTCATACTCATATCCTTATGGTTACTATGGCACCAGTAAGAATTGTATTGACTCTGATTTCCCAAATGCTCGATGATGAAAAACTAGCTAAAGGAATCAGTGACTAGACTTGCATCATAGGCTGCATTTCATTTTTAGGCTTGTATAATAGCATTATAATGACTAAAACAACTATCCTTCTAATTTTGAATCCTTCGTTAAAGAAATCAATTGCATTAATATCCTTAAGGTTATATATTTGCAAAAAGAGAGCCAAAATCGACCAAGCAAGAATAATATCATCGCCATTTTCAAAAAATAGAATATTATGATAACAGCATGTTATATACTAAGCAAAAATAAGATATGTTTTCATCTAAGATATGTGCAAGAGCTACTCAGCAAAATGATACAAGATGATAATCTACTCAGAAGTAAAACATGAATGAGCAAAAGATGAGACATCACACAGAGCGTGAATTGATTATATATATATATATATATCAAAAGCATCAATGTCTACAAAAAGGTGCTAAGATAATCTTGAGAAAAATATGCATCCTCGATGCAAATTAATCATGTACAATCAATGGATCTCACAAGAATCAAAAGGGGATGAGATAGAAGAGGGGAATATCAAGACTCTCTCCCTCCCTCACTTTCATCATGAGTGGGAGGTAGAGGAACATCTGCTCGAGGTGGAGGGCCCGCTCCCTTGGATCTCACCAAATACTACAAATATAGTGGTACCTACTGTGCTACAGGAACTACCACACTATATGCTACCATGTAGTAGGTTTCCCTACTAAACTATTGGGTAACCTCGCACTGAAGAGAAAAACGCTTAGCTATGAACCCTTGGGTCAACCCTTGAATCCTCTCATCATGTAGAGAAATGGCGCGGTCTCACTCTACAATCTACACCTGAGCCACCGCTAGCTGCGTCTATAACCCTCTAACCTCTCCCCTCAAAGTGTAGATCATATCCTGTGGTGTTTTCTCTCTAGGAAAACCCTCCTCCTCCCTGACCTGTGCATCCCTCTGCTGACAAACTTGTTGGTATGCATCATCAAAAATGGGATCTTTCTGAGCATCACCCATCTCCTCATGCTACACCTATGGGAGGAATATCAATGCTAATAGAACCTAATGTACCTCCCTCTTTGCACTATCATTTCTATCCTACTATAGGTTCCCTACTAGAACTTGCACCCATGTCTCCTCCTGCTCCCCTGGGTGCTGGAATCCTTTGTCCTCCACTTGCAGCTCTCTATGAAACATCCTCATCCTCGATCTGTGGTGCTCTCTGGGTCAAATCTATAAATCTCAGAAAGGGATGGCAAGTGAAGTAGTCTCTATACAATGGTGTGACCCCTACATTAGCCACATCCTCCAAGTAATCCCAAAATGGTCAGTGCAACTATAAGACCTCCTGAAAGAAAAGAGCCAAGGATAATCTAGGAGCCCACCCTCGAAGCTCCTCATCCACAAAATGGGCATAGGATGTAAACTCTTGTGCTATGCTCTGAGGTCGTCCATACTGCCTCAATACCCGAGAAACTACAAAATTCTCAACAACAATAGAAGTCCTCCCAATCAAGCGATGTGACACAAAAAAATCTTCCCTCTAAGCCCTCCAATTGGCCCAAGCCTTAGTGCCTTTGTAAGGCCTCCAAATCACCATGTTGAGGTTGTCAAGTTGGCACCTACAATAATTTGTCTTCCCTAAGAGGGGCTACATAAGAAGACCTGAATACATGTACACATAAGGCTGATCATTTTGTCATGAATCATCGGTCATATGCCTAGAAATGGGAAGGTTCTCTGATGCCCACACATTCAAAACTAGTCCACCTACAGCCATACACCTGGCACCTCAGAAGAAAACCTTGTGCATCTCATAGTACATATGCGCAAGGAGGCACTAACCCTAGCCTAACTGCTCTGTCCTAGCCAAAATTCTCTCCAAAACCTGACCCCAACTGCAAAAGAATTATTGCTGACTCATGTCTGCCATGATGAAACACCTGATGAATCCCACCATAACACAAGGAAGAGGATATTGTGCACCATACTGAATCACCAAGTCATCCTAGTAGATTTATCGATCCAAAATGGTATGATCATTGAAAACTCAAATGAGGGCCTGAATGCCAAGGCACAGACCTGTTTTGTACTCCACATGCTCTCCAGCAAATAGGATCTGAAGAATCCTATATATATCCTCAGGAGTGATCGTCATCTCCCTGATAGGAAAATGGAATATATTGTGATCACTATGGAACCGCTCTACCAGGGTTATGATAAATCCATGGTTCACATAGATATCTGGCATTTGAAGTAGCCAATTGAATTGGCACTCACTAAGATGACCCCTCTATGTAGCTGAGAGATTCCTCATTAACTGCATGGTCAGAGGATAAGTGGGTCTAAGCTGAATATCTAGTAACTGTGCCTACAAAAGAGAAACAATGTAAAACCATCATTAATCAAGCAAATCAAGCTAAAAATGGTGAGTACATGAATCACAATAGTAGGACAAGCTGAAAAACATGCCCAGGAATCTAAATTTATCATCCAAAGAGATAAAATGTTATGTTAAATCCCTAGAAAAATATTGATGTTTACCATACAAAAAACTATAGAAAAGGAACACTAGCATGAAGACTTGTACGAGTCAAGACTAAGCCTAGTATGAAAAAATAGCCTAATACGACAAAACTTATATCTACACATGACAAAATGGGTATCTAAGAAGGTTCTCATACAAGTTGTAGGTCCTTCCTAGATGACATAACATATGGACCTATATGGAAAACTAATTTTTGGTATTTTTCGTATGAACCCTCTCACTGGCCCGTATGACGAACCAATTCTATGGTTCAAAAAATGATTAAAAACATAAAAAAATCTACCAAAAATGTACAAAATTGAAATTAAAGACGTAGTTTTTTTATTACTCATTGGAGGCGGGTAATCGTCAGGTTGTCCATGCCTCCACATGCGCTCAAATTGATGATTTATCATAGGGACCACCATTTTTTCTCAAAAAAGGGTTTTTAATTTTGAACTGAGGATGTGAAAATGACCCTTTTGGCCCTTATATAGGTTTTGATCTCATTTTCAAACTTGCTCCGATGAGCGTGAAAATTGCACCCTTCATGGTGCAGGAGCACCTTAGGGTCCTAGTGAAGATCCTATAAAAATTTTTCTTGTAGATGGTTATAGACAACAACCTGAGAATAAGGACTAATATAAAGTCCCAAAGTGTGTGTGAGAGTCATGTAAATAGGTGTGTTTAGTTTCTTAGTTTTTACCTTAGTCCAAAAGTCCTAACTAGTCTATTCTTACCATAATGCTAGAAGGGTCAAAGTTGGTCAAAGTATGGACCAGGACTCCAAAGTGAGTGAAAATTTGTTAAATATGTCTATGCATAATTTTGGATCAATTATGTTGATTCTTAGTTGAGTTGTGCAAGCTAGGAACAAGGAAATGTCAAAAATGCAAAAATTGTAAAAGTTGTTCATGACAACTTTCCTTAAAAATTCCAAATGGCCATAAATGAGGTAAAAGGCCAAACCTAGGGTTTTATCATGTGAGTGGGAACTAAATAATCATGAATGAACCCTAATTGAAGGGTTGGTCATTATTGTGTACAGACTTATTGGAAATTGTCTTATTTATGTAACACGTCAGTCACGCATTTGAGCCATAATTGACACTATAATGGATTGAATGGTTAACTATAGTGGCATGATCTTATATTGCTATGTATTTAGTTCATTTTTGTGGCATTTCTTTTCAAATTTTGTACATTTTAGTAGTTTTTTTCAAATTTCTTTTGTTTGACAGGCTCACTGTCCTATACAGAGTGGGTTGGTTAAAATGGCTCCTTCTTGATCTCCACTAGTTGAATCTTCATGGCCACCTGGAATAAAGAAGGGAATTGTATATACCTTGTAAATATGAAATTTGGGTTTATTTTGAGCATTTTTACTATTTTTCCAAGCGATCCCTAGGCGAGACCAGAGCTACTTGGCTAGGAGCTTGCTAGTTTGCAGAGAGATAAAGATGGAGTTAATGGATTGGTTTGTGCCAATCTTTGATTGTGGTGTGTAGAGGGATGTGTCAAGCCTCTGTGATCAAGAGGAGGAAATAATATGAGGTTGTTTATACACCTTTTGAGCCATTGAAGTACAGATTGGTTTAGAGACCCTAGAAACCCTTAAAATTAGGCTTTTCATGGAAATCTACTGTTTGGACACTTTGGGCAGCCTAAACCTAGAAAATATCAAAGCCTTGGATGAAGTATTAAATAATCACTGATTGGGTGGCTAGTTAAGGGAATTTGGGAGTAATTGCAAGACTACCAAAATTAGGAGGCCTAATTGGGGCAAAAGACTACTAGGCCTAAAATGTAGGAATCCAAGAGATCGATAAAGAACCCAATGAAAGATTGGTTGAAAAGACACCAAAATATATTGAAATGAATAGAGGAAAAGTGAAAGAACTTAGTTTCATGTCTATGAATGGGTTGGAGCTTTGATTAAATTGGTAGGACCTATGAATGCAATAGGAACTGGAATAGGAACAAACGAGTGGTTAATGATGGAGTTGTGGACTCCTCCCAACCGAAAGATCAAACTGTGCTCCATTTGTCTAGTGTCATTCAAGCCATGAAAATCAATGCATCTAATCAAAAAGAGAGCAAGCCAAGATACCAAGATAGGCCTAAGAAAGAAAGACGTCAATTTTCAAAACTTTGTGACTCATATGAGGAAGTCTTGAAAACACTTATTGCTAACAACCTTGCACATCCTCAAGATCCCGCAAAACATTATATACCTGATGTTAAGACACATTGGTGAGATGAGAAAGCCTTTTGCAAGTTTCACAATGGTATTGGACATGACATTGAAAACTGATGGAAACTCAAGCATCTTAATCAAGATCTCATTGAGAATGGAAAACTTAAGATAGATGGATTGAACACCAACGTTGATCATAAGGCATTCAAAGAACCATTTCCCAAGTATGAGAAGGGGGAAACCTCTAAATCTAAGAATGGAAAATCTGAGATCAATTACACTTACACCAATGCGGAGAATACTATCAACATGCTTGAATTTTTAGAAGAAAATGTCAATATGATGAGGTGTAAAGATCCATATGGTTATGATCTAGATGTGGACTCTCCTCCTATATTTTATGAAGAACCCATCATGGTGCTAAGGGGTCCTAACTCTAGAGTGTCATTGTGATCTCTCAATGTTTTCACCCAAAGTCAATGTCACATTGTCATCAAAGGACCCAATTTGAGTCAACCGATTAAACCTAAGCAAGTGACATCCAAGAATGTCACCTTAAAACCAATGGTTAATCCCAAGTAAATCTATAGTCTTGTTGATCAATTGTAGAGAACCCCAGCTCATATTTTGATCTTTAAGCTCTTAGAGTTGTCCTCGAGACATAAGCAATTCCTTGAGGATGCTTTGTGCATGGAAAATGTCCCCAACAACTTAGATGTCAATCAATTCCAGAACATGGTTAACCAAATTGCTACCCCTGATTACCTTACCTTTTTGGAGGATGATGATAAAGCCTCAAGAGACACCCACACAATCTCGCTCTTCATGTTGAGGTCATGATCTACAAAACCCATGTTAGGCACGTGTTGATAGATGGGGGTGTTGGGCTTAATATTTGTTCCTTTAGTATTTTGAAAGAGTTGGGTTATTCAGAAAAATTCATAGATACCAAGAAAAGGATCACCATCAAAGCATATGATGAGGTGGAAAGAAGTTCCAAGGGGTTGGTCGTCCTTCCTCTCAGGATTGGCCCTGTTGAAAAAGATATTTTATTTCAAATAGTTGATGTTGGCCCCCTTGAGTATAATATCTTACTTGGTAGACTGTGGATTCATGATATGCAAGCGGAGTCATCTACCTATCATTAGTGTGTTAATTTCCCTTACAATGGAATAGAGATTTATATATCTATGGATTACACTTTATCTATTAACTCAATTTCAGCAGGAACTCATGTTCCCCTCAATAGAGAAGCAGAATACTTTGATGCAACCTTAACTGAATGTAAGGACAAGCTCAAGACAGTAGACCTTGGCATGGGGGGGTATCAACTCAACTCCCTCAAAACATTACCAGTTTCATCTCGGTCTTATGGAAAACCTTCACAAGAAAAGAGACCTTCCTCTTTAGCTATGACTTTATTTGGCACGTTTGTAGAGTCCTCAGTTCCTATTCAAGATGAGAAGGAAGAGAAATTTGTTAGAGACTGGATCTATAAAGAAGAGAAATATATGCACAATGAGAACTTCTCTCCCTCTCCTAAGGCTTACAGATGAGGGTATACTTTTCTCAGACAGATGGGTTATCCTGGACATGGCCCTCTTAATCATAGATTTGATGCTAGAGTCAAACCTCTTGATCATGTGCTTTTTAGACGCAAGTCTAAGAAGCCGGTTGGCCTAGGATTTGTGAATCACAAAAAGCAGACTAATCCTATCCTTGATAAGTCAGATAGTGAAGATGAACCAGAATACATACCTATTTTGAAAAATGAGGAAGACATGTGTGAAGATTGGGTCCCTTCCACTAAAATCCTCTAGGGAGATTCAAATATTTCAGTCGCTCATGCATCGATTGTAACTTTAGAACAAGAATCAGATGTAGAAGATCATTTCAGAGAATGTCAATGAAAGAATCTTGGTCATTAAATGGAAAGAGAAGGTGCTACTCTTGATGACACTAGACCTTCCACATCAAGATGTCCCAAACCTTCATGTTGTAAACATCCTAGTCACAGTTCAGACACAAGTTCAATTGAGTATGAATGGGACTCCTTCTCAGAGCCTTCGACAGTTGACATGGATGTTGATGTCATCCACACTTATAGTTCTCAACCTGAGGTAGCTAATGAGTCACATGTAAGATTAAAGGATTTGAACCCACGTGTTGCCTTAGTGGATGATTCTTTGCTTGCTAGGATGAACCCTGATTTGGGTAGCTTAGAAGGATACTGGATGAACTCTGACTCTTCAGTCACCAGTGATAATATCATTCACATTTATAACCTCAAACCAATCATTGAATTACCTCTTGTTCATCCTGATCTCATTGATTGGTCCCAACGCTATCAAGAACCTGAGCTCTTAACATTTCAAAATGATTATGAGATAGCCAGCTACCTAAGGGCCCTTGAACCCATAGTCTCTTCCACCAGCAAACCGGCTACCAGCATGATAGAGCCAGACATCAAGTATCTTAGTCACAAGATAAAAAGAAAATAAAATTAGAATAACAAGAGTTCTGATGGCAAAAACCACTGTGTGGCGGTTTCAGAACTGAAAAAAGTAAAAATAAATAATGTATCCAAGGGTGAAAACCTCTCTGGTGTGTCTAAGGATGAGGTACTTGATCATCTCCCTAGCTAATTTCAAGATATATCTTTGGTGCTTATTGAACCAACACAAGTAGTCAATTTGGGTACAGATGAGGCTCCGCAGATCATACACTTGGTTGAGTCTTTGTCACCACAAGAAAAAGAATCTTACACTAAGTTCTTATAGAAAATGAAGATTAACTTTGCATGGACTTATTCAGATATGCCAGGGTGTGACATTAATCTTATCATGCATCACTTGTCCATAGCTCCGGGTGTCAAACCAGTTAAACAAAAATTGAGAAAGATGCATCCTCGCATAACTCTCCTAGTCAAAGAAGAATTAGAAAAACTCCTTGATGCAGGATTCATAAGAGCTATTGCCTATGCTAAATGGGTATCAAACATTGTACCAGATTCCAAACATGACAAATCCATTCGAGTTTGCACTGATATTAGAGATGTCAATAGAGCATGCCCAAAGGATGACTTTCCACTTCCCAATATAGACATGATAGTGGATATGACAGCAGGTTATGAGATATATTCCTTGATGGATGGTTTTTCCAGATATAATCAGATTAAGATATCTCTTGAAGATCAAGAAAAGATTGCATTCACTTGTGTATGGGGTACCTATTGTTGGAAGGTTATGCCTTTTGGATTAAAAAATGTAGGAGCCACCTATCAATAAGCTATGATAACCATTTTTCATGACATGATGCATAAAAACATGGAAGATTATGTGGATGACACCTTGGCCAAATCTAAGAAGAGAGATACACACTTAGATAATTTAGAAGTCATTCTAGATTGCATGGAACAATTTCAACTAAGGTTAAATCATAAAAAGTGTGCATTCAGAGTCACCTCTGGAAAACTACTCGGATTCATCATTTCAGCAAGAGGAATAGAGGTAGACCCTGAAAAGGTCCAAGCAATCATAGATATGCCACATCCTATAAACATTAGTCAAAAGAGGAGTCTTCAAGGATGTCTTCAATCTATAAGGAGATTCATTTCACAATTGGTAGATAGAGCTCAACCCTTCAACAAGAACTTACAAAAGGGAGTCAAATGTGTTTGGAATGAGGATTGTCAAAAGAGCATAGATAAAATCAAGAAATACTTGGCAAATCCTCCAATTTTAATGCCTCCTATCCCAGGGAAACCACTTATTCTATACATTTCAGCGACAAAATCTTCCTTGGGGGCATTACTAGCTCAACATGATGAACATGGAAAAGAAAGAGAAATATACTATATTAGTCGCACTCTTGTTTCATATGAGGTTAACTACACCAGCATTGAGAAATATTTCCTTGCAGTCATGTTTGCTTTCCAAAAGTTGTGACATTACATGCTTGCACACACTATACACCTCATAGAAAAAATAGATCCACTCAAGTATTTGCTAGGTAAGATTGTCCTCATAGGTAGACTTGCTAAATGGATGATGATACTTTTAGAATTTGACATAGAGTATATTGAGCGTAAAGAAATCAAAGGACAAGCCATAGCAGATCAATTGGCTAATTTCCCATTACAAGATAATGCACCTATTCAAGTTGACTTCCCAGATGAGCACCTCATATATATGTCTGAAAGAACATGGAAGATGTTATTTGATGGATCCTTTATGCAAAATGGTTCAGGATCTGGTGTGTTGTCTGTTTCTCCTCATGGGTACACGATTCCTAAGTCTTACAAGTTATTGTTTCCATATACAAACAACATTTCTGAATATGAAGCTTTAACAAATGGACTTAAGATGGCCATAGAATGGAGAATTGTAGAGTTACACATCTATGGGGATTCACGGTTGATAATCAACCAAGTTAATGATGAATATCAAACAAAAAATTAGAAATTGGTACCTTACAAGAAAATGGTTGATTCCTTGAAATGATACTTCACATTCGTCACACTTCAAGAAAATCCCTAGAGTAGAAAAAAAAGTAGTTGATGCTATGGCTACACTTGCTTCACTCCTTCAGTTAGAGAAACATGAATCCAGATTCAAATTCCTGGTGGAAGAGCTACATCACCCTATCTATGACTCCCAAGAAAGCCATGTCATGTGTACCCTTTTTGGTCGTGAGTCATCCCATTATGATTCCATTTCCTCATAGCTTCATGATGGCATTATACCTGAAACCTTTAACCGATCTGAATGCAGAAACCTTACCCAAAATGCCTCTCGCCATTCCCTTATCTCTGGTGATTTGTATAGGAGGGGTCTAGATGGAACACTTCTTAGATGATTAGAAAAGGAAGAATCCAACCAAGCATCAGTTGACATCCATGAGGGCATCTGTGGGGGACATTCCAATGGTCTTTCCATGGCCCAAAGGTTTCTTAGCGCAGGGTACTATTGGCCTATGATGCAGATTGACGCAGTAGCTTTTGCAAAGTCATGTGAAAAGTGTCAAAAACATGGTAACCTGATACATGCTCTAGGCAGAGAGCTCATTCCTTCTATATCTCATTGGCTATTTCAGCGCTGGGCCTTTGATCTTGTTGGGAAGATTTGTCCCAACTCATCAAGTGGACACAAGTTTATTATCACTGCTACTGATTACTTTACTAAATGGGTAGAATTTGTCCCACTTTTTGTTGCCTCGGGAAAGACAGTTTCTCTATTCATTCTAAACCATATCATCTGTCGATATGGAGTGCCTTCCGAGATTATCACTAACAATAGAGGCCAGTTTAAAAATAAGGACCTTAAACAACTCTGCAAGAAATTCAAGATTAAACAACATTGGTCCTCCATTTACTTCCCGCAAGGAAATGGTCAAGCAGAGGCATCAAACAAAACCATTCTTAAAATCTTACATAGAATAGTCTATAAGAATGGTATAGATTGGCACTTACAGATAAATTTGGCTTTGTGGGCCTATAGAACAAGTATTCATACTCCTACTAGGGCTACTCCTTTTGCCCTAGCATATGGCAGTAAAGTAGTGTTACCTTTGGAGGTTGAGATTCCTTCACTTAGAGTTTCCCTCAAAGGTCTGGTTATAGATGAAGACTATCGTGTCATGAGATTTCCAGAGTTAGAACTTCTAGATGAAAAATGTCAAGCATCATTTGACCATATGAGGGTTTATCAAAAGTGCATATCCAAAGCCTTCAACAAAAAGGTTCGCCCTAGAGAATTCCAAGTGGGAGATCTTTTCCTACGTGAAAATTCTAAGAATCAATAGCATAGAGATCAAAAGGGCAATTTTGAACCTAATTGGCTTGGACCTTACATCATCGCAGCAGCTTTTGGGTCAGGTGCTTATTTACTACCTACAGTAGAGGGAGAGTAGCTCCCTAATCCTATCAATATCTTGCACCTAAATAATTTTTATCTATGATGCCCATTCTGTCTGGGGACATCCTTTGTGCATAATTATTGATCTTGAAAAAATCTAAAAAAATCATATATTGTCAAAAAATTCTAAAAATCAGAAAATGTCTTGAAAAATGATCATCTTAGTGAAAACCTAGCAATAGGCGCTTTGGTGTATCTCCAAAAAAAAATATATATTCCAAAAATACAAAAAAAAAAAAAAAAAAAAATAGAAAAAGTACCTTGGTGAAAACTTGGAAACAGGCACCTTGGTAGCAAAAAAATTGTAATAAAATCCAAGTGGTGAAAACCTGGAAACATGCGCTACTTGAGGCCTTTGCACACATGTTTTTTAGTGCATGTCCTTGACTCTTAGCCTTTCTCCATCATACCTTGTCCTTGTTGCCTTGGTCTGGAATTGGTCTTTGTCTTTGTTTAGGGGAAATAACTGTGTTAGCTTTGGTCTCTTGGATGTGTTAGTCTTTAGGATGCCTCACAAATGGTTTTTTTCAACACCACCCCAACTGTATTTTTCAATACAACCCCTGACATCGAGTGTTTTTCAACACTTATTGGTTTGGTCTTACCCAGTTTTGTCATGTGATCTTACCTGCTTGCAAGAATTTGATCCTTATCCTCGGAACTCAATATCAGTTAACACACTTAAATTTTTAAACACAACACTTAATGCTTGAGCTATGTCATGATATTTTCTTTGTGTGTTGACTTTTATTGATTTTCGTTGAGTTTCATTGTCTAATAAGTCTCTCTGGAATGCATAGCTAGAGGACTTGGAGCGTGGGGCATGTTTTTATTTTCTTTCTTCTTGTGGGTGTGGTCTTGAAACTCTAGACTCTCTTGTTGTCCCCTTGAAACACTTAGGAGATTTGAGGCTTCATCCTTGACTATTTTTTTTTGCACAGTCATTCTGCTGGTCATCCTGGTGTTATACCCTGCATACCCATCCCTACATTTTGTAGGAAAAATGTTAGGTCCCCCTTTTTCTCTTTTTCTCTTTCCCTTGGTTTCTTTTTTATTTTGTTTTCCCTCCGGGCTTTGCTTCTATGAGGGTTGTCTTTCTTTTTCTCTTGTCTTCTTTTTTCTACGGGACCCAGTCCTAGAGTTTGTTGTTCTTTTGAGTCAGCCAAATTCTGGACTCCAGGTGTTTATGTCATCATGTATTCTTTCATAGGAAGGTGTGGTTGCATGGAATCTCCAGGCTCGGAGTCTGGAGGTTTGCTTGTTCCAGAGTTTGTGGAGAGAAAGAAACACATTTTTTCCCTAAGGGTATAAATGGAAGTTACCTGTCATTTTCACATTTACCATGATTAAAACACTCAAAGTGATTACCAGAGTGATTAAGGTGATTCGAAGTGATTAAGTGTGGATTTCTTTGGTGATTAACAGTGATTGAACAGTGGTTTGCAGCACTTTCTTGTGGTTTCTTGAGGGTGAACTTGTTGCAGAGTGCCTCCCGTGCTCATCTTTCCTGCACTTCCCGCATTTCCAGGTAGGCCTTTGGCTCTCTCCTCTCTACTTTTTTGTTTTCTATTTCTTGCTTTTCTATTGTGTTTTGTTCTATTTTGTCCTCTGGTTCTATTTCGGTTCCGTCGCGTCTTTGCGTTGGCTTTCCTGTCGCCTCCCGTTGGTGGGTTGGCTCTGCCAGAGGGTTGTCTTCCCTCTGTGCAGTTGTATTTTAGGTGTAAATGCTTTTAATATTTTTTAAAGTAGTGTAAATGCCCCTGTATATTGTGTACAATCTATAAATAGTATAGTCTCCTGTACAGTTCTGTATATATGTCCATTTGTTGCAGTCTGCCTACGAGTTGTGCTTCAGCCCTCATTACACTATGTTTCCTATATTTAGTGTATATTCTATGTATATCCTTCTATCCATGTTGAATTCATTGCGCTCCATCATGTCTAAACCAATTATCGAGCTTGTCAGAGAGGTATTTGCCATGGTTCAAACTTGACACCTTGCTGGTTCGAGCCATGGCAGATTTCTCTCTCCTTTGTCGTGTCATCTTAATGGCGGGATTAATTTCCCATGAGTGGGCATTCAAATCCCATCCCATATGGCATTTACTCTCATCGTGTCAGCCCACTTATCACCATTAATTCCATTACACTGCCTGTCACATGGGCACATGACAACCCATGTCAGCCAAGTACGGTTTACCACCGATCACGTCGACAATGGCTAGTTCTTCCAGACTCCTAGTGCTGAGAATCCCCTAGGTCTTCATTCTATTTTTGTCACTTAATCCAATGCCTCAGAACCCTGGGTATTTATCAGAATTTGACCCATGTTAATTTCACCATTATGGGATTTTGATGCATGCTAACACATTTTTGGGCAGGTATGAAATGGTGGTGAATTCCCTAGAGTCCTTAAAGTGTTATTTTTATCATATCTTGTATTGACGGTTCTCCGGTCTTCCAGGTTGCAGATAGACTAATCAAAATGTCTGAGGTGATCACTCCTCCTGATAGCCCAAAGCTTCCAACTACCTCCACCCAGGCAGCTACAAAATTAAAGGCCAAAAATATGTTGGCCAAGCTATCGCTAACTTCCAAGTACCCAATGGAGGGTGCTCTCTTAGGGTCCAAGGTGGACTCTATATTGCAAGAGATAACAGATACAGAGCCTGGACTATGGGCTGAAATGAAGGTATTGGTCCAAGCCATCTACCAACAAAGGACTGCCAGAGATGATATGGAAAAATACTTGGTCACCTCCGAGATCATCAAAGCTGCAAGTTTTCCTTGCTTGGTGCAAGCATCAGAGCTAATACTCCAACTGGCGACACTTTACAACACCCCCACTCAGGTTTTTCTCCTCACTGATCCCCGGCCATTCCATTATCTGGCGACTATCATCAATCTGGATGCAGTAACTTTTTCTTCAAGGTTGGGGATCCCTCAATTCAAGGGAGCCATGATTCTCACCTAGGCGACGTCACTATAGGAGTTTGAAAGAGCTTCCCTTTTCTCCTGGCAACATCTCAACATACACTGGCTAAAGTCCCCGAGAAGGGACAATAAAAAGATGAAGTTGGAAATTCCCCACAGAGATTTCAAAGAACCTATCTAGGTCGAGATCATATTTCTATGCAGGCTCTTTAGAGAGCCCCATGCCCAGGATTTCTCAGCATGGATATATTAATTCCTCTACTGCATCAAAACCCATAGTTAGACCTTCAATTGGGCAGCCATCATCACCAATGATGTAGACACGCAGGTGAAGAGTGTCCTCCAGACCTCCAAGTTCTATATGACATCATATGTGTTATGGGCACTGGCCCAACAGAGACCTACCTTCCAGATTTTGCAGACAATGGGCATTCTTGGGAATGGGTTGGGCCAATTGATGCCATGGGATCATTATCCCCAAGTCCAGTGGGAACTTAGTTTCCCAAATTTTTGCAGGGTAAATGATGCCTTCATTTGCCAAAATATTTTGACACTTACTCAGGATTCTGGATACCGGTTATTGTAAGAGGTGATGAACCTAGTGAAAACCTACGGGAATTATTTCATTCAATTCTAGAAACACACATATATTCGGGTGACCAGCTTCTCCGGGAAACCCTACCTTCTTCCCCAGGTTTGTGGGGATAGAATCATTCTTTTAGAATTCTGCAGAAAAATTCTGGACCTGCACACCCTCTTCACATTGAAGAAGGTTACCAATGTTCCATTCCCAATCTCTTGTGGGAACTATTCTTGCAGTCTTGCTGCAGCAAAAAAGGCAGACAGCGAATTGAAGAGTTTGGGATTGGTCGAATTCGACCATCCCAGAAATAATTTTGATCCGTTGGGTAAAATAGCACTAGCACTTCCCCGGGCATCCCCACCACAAAAAAAATATATTAAATATTTCTGGGTGGACTGCCAGGACATTTTTGATCTTCGGGCCCGCCAACACTCGCGGATATCTAAAGGCTTGATGAAAGCCCTCAACCTTTGGGGTTTCCTGAAGGGTTTTTCAGATGACAGGCCGCTGGAGGACCCATTGTACAAAGAACATAGGTTAGACAAATTGGATCTCCCTCCGGTGGATTGGGCCACCCCAAAAGATTTAACAATCATGGGAGTATGCCTCCCCATTATAGAAAATATTCATAATTATTTTGCACGGGTGTGCCCAAAGAGCACCCGGAAGGGACAAATTGTTTGGGGTTCTGCTTTGACCTTCGGAGCCTCAAGACCCAGCACAAGAAGGGTGAAGGAGATAGAGGGTACCCCAGCCAAGGTACCTCCCCAGGGTCCACTCCCCATAATGGCACAGTTACAAGAGAAAATGGAGGTGTCGAGGCTGGCAAGCCAGAAGATAAGAGCACAACTTTCCCAGGGCCTCCTCACAACTCTAATAGCATCTATTCGCCCACCGGGATCCCCATCATTGGCCATGATGATGAGTAGGTAGAATTTTGCTGAGGCAGAGTCTACAATTATTTTGGATGTCGGGGTCCCACTACAAAGGAAGAAGAAGCAGAAGGTGAACCCCACCCCAAGCACAGACGAAGGCCCTGGTATGCCTAACATGCCCCTAGTAGATGTCAGTTTGGATTCCCCCAAACTTGAGAATATTTTAGATACCTCTCCCCTGCATGATGATTTTGATGATGTCTTTGGGAAAGATGAGCTCATGAACTTATATGAGGATATAGATCACACGATAGAAAAGATCACCGCTCAGGAAAAAGAGGAAATCCCTGTAGAGAAAGAAATTTGGGAAGAAACGCAGAAGGAGAAAGATCCACCGTACCTCCATTCATCATGCTCCAAATGCCTTCAAATAATTTGGGTGACCAAATGCCCTGGAGTACATTCAATGAGGTGATCACGGTGGCCCAAACACTGAATCTTGGCCCGATACCTCAGCCACCTCTAGAAAATGTTCCAATGGAGGAAAATGTCCTGGAAAATGATGCTGAGGAAGAACAACAGCAGTAGGATGAGGGCAGAACCCCCAAAGATACAAATGTTAATTCACATGATGCTAAGAAAGATGAGGAAATCCCTGAAAATATAGGTGATGTTGACACTGGCAAAGAAGAAACCCCATACATCACAAAAGAGGATGCCAACATGGCAGAGAACACTGAGGCCTCCAGAGAATAGGAGAGGGAATAGGTTCAGTAAAAAGAGAAGGATCCTGATGACACTCCAAATTTTAGGAATGCACCACCAGATTTCAAAGGGAATCCCGATGCCCAGGTCTTAATAGCAAAGTTTCTCCAGCCTCCCCAATGGCTGGTGGAATCCAGAAAGAGAAAAGCCCCGGCGGTAGCAACGGGTGTCCCACTCTCCTTGGCCAAAATGATGGCCCAAAATGTAGAGGCCAAGAAGCCTAAGAAGGCCCGAATGGTCCATACCCTCCGAACTGGTCCAATAGGAAGTATAGTTGCGGGAATCGCAACACCTCCCCTAGAGGCAAATGTAGTGGCAGTAAGGCCAGAGGATTATACTATTACAGAGGTAACATTGGGGAGGAGAGATAAGTAGGGAAAGTTGGACCTACTGAGGGAGGCCACCAAAGTAGTGGAGGCCCGGTATAATAAATAGACCCAGAAGTTGAAGAAGGAAAGAGAGACCAATGCAAATCTCCTCACACTTCTGGCAGAACTCACATAGCCCCTAGCCGAGATCCACTCGGAAGCTTCTACCTCTGGATTACCTCTTGCGCAGGGTGATGTGGATTCTCTAAGGGCCATGAAAAGGAAGGCCTAGGCTGTAGATGAATGGATAGCTAATCAGATAGCGACTGTAAGGAAATTCTTACAAGTGTCCCTCTCGGATCTTTACTCAGTCCACCATATTTCGAGCCAGGCACACACTGTTATCCATCTATGGGAAAAAAGCATAGAAAAATATGCAGGGTGGAGAATAGGATTAGCGGGGGTAATGAACTCTAGAGAAGAGGTCATCACTGGGGCGGGGATTTTGGGAGAGGAATCATTCAATTTCCTCTAGGTCTAGTACTCCATACTTGACCTCAAGATTGAGGTAAGAAATCAACTGGTCATGACCCTTAAAGAGAAAGTCATGGTGATTAAGTATTTGCTAAATTTATAAAAGGGTTTCAGAAGTTGATCCCTTTACCACCGGAATATGCACCCCAGAGGACTATGTCCTCAGCAAGTATGATGAGCTAATGGAGTCCTGGTATCAGTTTGTCAGAGACTTTGATGGAGGGAAGCTATCAAGAATATCCAAAATGATGCTCCAGGCTCATGACTCCATGAAGTTAGTTGATGAATTCAGAGGAGCCAGGGATATTGAGGAGAAGGTCAAAATCATCTATGACTAGTGGGACGGTATTAAGGACATTGATGGAGATGGAATCAGTCAAATTTTGGAGGCTTTTAAAAATAATAAAGGGCAATAAGGTTCTCCAGATTCTGGAAATTTTCACCAACAGGTCATATTTTGAGCATTCTTTATTCTTTCAGTGCAAGCTCTCAGATCCCGGAGTCCCAGATCCAACAATTTTACATTCTTTGATGACCCACGTCTAGGTTCCCCAGAGTTGACCAATCATTATCAGGCAATTAATAAGGGTGTCAGAAAGCAGGTGACCCTAGCAAGAGACGTCAACTCGAGGGATGGTTCTGACAATGGTCTTCCCAAGGTGCTGCTCCATCATTAAACACCTGGCACATCAGAGACAGTGAGCCACTTTTTCATTTATGAGGCATGTAGCCTCGATCCCTGGGGGATCAGATTTCTTCTTCTCTCCTTTTGGCTCTCTTCTCAAGGTTGATTCTTCCATACTTCTTTTCTTGTCTTATTCTTGTGATGTATCAGACCTTTGTTCTTCTTGAGGTTGTTGTAGCATGGTGCAGGTAGTACCGGCCACCAGAAATAGTATTTTATGTTTTAGTGTAAAGTTAAGTTAAGTTAGTTTTAGGGAAAGCATGTGTATAAATAATAAGTCTGACCTCATTCCAAGGGTCGGTAGAATTGATGATTTTGCAGTCCATAGCCATAGCATTTCAGTATTTCATTTCTAGTAGTTTCAGAGCTCAATGCTCCTTAGTTCTTAGAAGTTCTTAGTAGATAGATGCTCCTTTGGAGCTATTGTTGTACGCACCAGTGCTACTGGAAAACCATTAATGAAGAAGGAAGGATTCTCGCAATGTTGTTGTCGGTCTTCTGATCTCTGAGTTAATACTCTTTTGTGTTGTATGTCTCTGATGTCCCTTGCTCTGATATTTTAAGTAGATTAATGACCTTCTTTTCTCCTCGCTTTTGGATATATATGAACTGATGGTTCTGTGTGTATTTAGTATTTAGTGTAGCATGTTAGAGCTTGGTTGATGTTTTAAATTTATTTGCACAACTATAGATAGAATGGAATACTTCTAACCCTGGCGTGTCTTTTGAAGTTTCTTTGATAATCCAAATGCTTGTAGGAAACCCCGACCTAACGAAATCCCCAGAGAAGACGAGCCAATAAAACTAGCTATCCCCCAAAAAAAATAGTCACACCCCCAACTTAGCTCCCGCACTGTCGAGACCTAACTCTCACATGCTTGAAGGCCCAGAGAATTTATTCCCTGAACAACCTTTACAGGAAAAGTTGGCTGGTACCCAGTGATAACTTACATCTATTAGCGGACCTGGTCACAAAGTCTCGTCAACACCTGAAACATATGCCTTGATGGGAGTGCGGTTTTGCTACATTAAATTGGGTAAGCTAACATCACAGTCATCTTGACCTTTATGTCTTTGATGCTTATGTTATAATCTTTCCACATTCCAATCCGATATAAATCACATTCATATCTTCATAGTTTCACTTGTGACTAGTGATGATTGTGTGGTTTTCTGATGTCCGTTAATAATGGCCCAATGATGAAAATAAGTTGCTTTACATTCTCCAATGAATGATGAACACAAATTCCTATGTTATAGTTTCTCTATTGCAAGTACACCTTTTCATTTTCATGTAGCTTGCATTGTTAGACTTCATGTTAGTTTGCATTTTTAGGCTGCATTATGAGTTTGAGAGGGTTTTCCTTCATCTTTCTTTTGGAATTTTAATCAACTGTGGTCATGTTTTGATCTTCATTTCCTTATCTTTCGTGATCTCAATCAAAATTTTCTATCTTAAACAATTGATTGATTTTGGGGCATTCTCTTTCCTAAGGAAAATTCTCTTTTTTCTCTCCGTTTCTTTCCACCTCTTCCAAACTTCTATCTTCCATTCGCTTTCACCCCACTTCTTTTCTACTAATTCAACCTTGGGGCATAATATTTCATGCTTGATGATCTACCTTGGTTATGTGATCCTTATATCTTTCATCTTACATCAAGAACCTTATCTTTAGTTCGATTTGATTAAATTTTTCAATTTTTTGTTTCTCCTCTATCTCATTTTGATTTCGATCACGAGGGGGCAATACCTATCAAACTTCAATCCTTGATTCATCTTTATCAATCCTATTAATTGCTCTTCTTGGGGCAGCCTTGCTTGAGATTCTTATCTTGGACATGTCAATTACCTATTTACAGGGGTGTTGACCTTGTCTTTTTCAAAGAGCTTATCTTTGTCCTGATGTGTTCCCGTCCCTCGATCACACGTCTAGGTTATTTTGTGATCCCAAATTGATCTCACACTTCAACTACATTCTTTGACTACATGTGTTCCCATAGAAATCACACATTAGTCAAAGAGGGGCAAATGTATGCACCCTAAAATGGTCGCCTAGACTATGGGCCCCCATTCTTCAATTTATCAAATGATAAAATCAATTTATCAAATTCCTGAATCAATGCTTTGCAACATTTTAATTCAAATCAATTTCCTTGATCAAATCGTAATTAATTCAATTATTTCAATATTTCCTAAGGTTTGATCATTTCGTCATTTATCTTATTTAATTAAAACAAAACAATCCCTTTTTATTAAATAAAATAATCTTATTTAATTAAAATCCCTTTTTAATTAAATAATCTTATCTTATTTAATTAAAATCTCTCTTAATTAAACAATCTTATCTTATTTAATTCAAATCTCTCTTAATTAAATAATATTATCTTATTTAATGAAAATCTCTCTTTTTAATTAAATAAAATAATCTTATTTAATTAAAAGAAAATCCCTCTTTTAATTAAATAAATAAAACCCCCACTTAAATCCCTCTTTGTGTTGAAAAAGGAAATAAATGAAATAAAAATTCCTTTTTATTCACACATATTTATTTCTAAGTGGTGGGCTTTTTGCCTCTTAATCATAGCCTTTGATATTTCATTTTGAAGATATGAGCACATGGATCAACCAAGATTTAATCTCCACCATTGCTCATTTCTTTTTACCTCTTAATCTCTACTGTCCATTACTCTTTAAAAGGAAACCTCTCCTTCTCATTTTGATATACACTTTTACACTATTGTTATGTTGCGAGTTTTGAGAGCAATTTTGGAGGAAAGTTTGAGCATTTGAGCTTGAACCATGAAACTTCTCTTCTTCTTGTCTTCTTCTCTCATGCATCCATGGCAATCCATTTAGAATAGATTCATCTTAATTTAGATGCATATTTCCTTTCAATAGATTAATCTTTCATATTTCCTTCATAGATTAGTTTTTCATATTTCCTTTCATGCATTGTTATCATATAGATTAGTTTCCTTTCATGCATTTTTATCATATAGCTTTCATTCTCATTTTCATGCATATTTGGTGATCATGGAGACTAGAATTCTTTATCTTCTTCTTTGAATCTCTCATTTCATGGTGTACTTGCATGGGCATAACTAGGTCTAAACTGAGGGCCTTCATCATAAATCCTTGCACTCCATGAATAGGGAGCTATGAGTTGTCATTTGAGACCTCATTCTTGAGCAATCTTGAATATAATGACTCATAGAAGTGTGTCAACATTTTAGCATACATAAAAGACACCAAAATCAATTGAAATGAATAGAGGAAAAGTGCAAGCACTTAGTTTCATGCCTATGAATGGGTTGGATCTTTGATTGAATTGGTAGGACCTATGAATGCATAACAAGTATAGGAAGGAGAAGTTGAGGATTTGAAGTTGATAGGTGAGATCTAGTGAAGAAGAGGATTTATAGGTGTCCTCTTGTTAGGGTAGAGAAAATAACCCTAAGAAGGCTAAGAAAGAGCCTTGAGAAGAGATAAAGAGCTCAAGATTGTTGGATCTCCCCATCAAAGTGGTATCAGAGCCAAATAAAGACTTGGGAATAGTATTGTGCATGTTAGAGGTGAGTGAATCAGTGGGTGAGAGAACCATGGTGACGAATGCAGAGTTAGTAAGGGACTTGACAGAACAACAAGAAAAGAATAGACTTCTAGAGGAATACTTAGAAGCAGTGAAGAAAAAACTAGAAGTTGTTGCAGAAACAACTGACAAGGTCAAAGAACACTTGGTAGGTGAGAAGGGGAAAGGAAAAGCATTGAATGAAGAAGATGTAGAACCATAATGTGACCATCTATTGGTAGAAGAACCTTTCCTCACAGCCCTCAAATCATTGAGTGGCAAAGCACTTGAAGGTATCCATGTGTTTACTGGTAGAATGGATGCAGAAATGGTGATGGAGTGGATAGAAGGAATGGAGAATCATTTTGAATGTGAAGGGATCACAGAAGCCCAAAAGGTGAAGATAGAAAAATCTAGGTTGAGGGGACAAGCCCTAACTTGGTGGAAGTTTCTACAAGAAGAAAGAGAAAGAGAAGGGAAGAATCGTATAGTGAATTGGAAGGCTATAGTGACTAAAATAAAAGAAAGCTATCTACCAGATGACTATGAAATTTAATTGCACAAAAAGAGACAAAATCTCAGGCAGAAGGACATGGATGTTGTTTCTTACATAGAGGAGTTCAAAAAGTTGTGTCTTAGGTCCAAGTGCATGAAGAAGAAAGCGTTACAATGGAAAGATACCTAAATGGACTTAGACGGAGTATTCAAGAAGAACTAAGCCTCTTCACCCTTACTACTGTCCATGGGTGTTTTCAAATGGCCCTCAAGGTGGAGGAAAGAAACAAAAATAAACAAGAGTCAAGTTCTATGGGAAGAGGAAGAGGCAGAGACTTTATAGGAGGACATAGAGGAGGTCCTAGTGATAGAAATACTGAGCATATAAGTCAAGGGGACTCCAAATTGATTGAGAAAATGAATGAGACAAGTAGTAGAGGTATCTAAGGCAAAGGTAGAAGTTTTAACAATGGAGGAAGAGGTAGATATGGGGGCTTTAGAAGAGGTACACACTTTGCTAGTATGAAATGTTATAATTATGGACAAATAGGTAACCCTGCCTATAGGTGTCCTGACAAAGAATCATCACCATAAGGAGAGAAGAAGATACCCTATGTTCAAGAAGAGGAAGGTCATGTGAAGCAATCAGAGGTCACTCTTGACTCAGATAAAGGTGAGAATCTCATACTTAGGAGAGTTTTGATTAAAGAAATTGGTAAGGAAGAGTAAAAATAGAGAAGAGCACTATTTAGGATCAAATGTAAGATTCTTAGAAAGGTGTGTAGATTCATCATTGACTCGGGCTCAACAGATAATATAATCTCTCAGGAGGCAGTGTAGAAAGTAAAGCTTACCAAGATACCACATGCATATCCATACAAGGTGACTTGGTTAAACAAAGGGCAGAATATACTAGTCAATGAGAAAGTGTGGGTTGACTTTACTAGAGGATAGTACCAAGACAAGATACTTTGTAATGTCATACCTATGGATGCCTACCATCTACTGCTAGGAAGACCATGGCAATATGGCAGGGAAGCAGTCCACCATGGCAAGGAGAACATGTATACATTCAAGAAGAATGGAATCACCTATAAGATACAATCTCTAATAGAAGAGGAAGCAGTGAAGACTTTTGATTCAAACATAATCCTCATGAGTGGGAAAGAATTCTTACATTACATGAAGAAGGAAGAAGGGATTGACTATGCTATCATTGTGAAACCCAAAGAAGAAGAGACACATAAGCAAACACCTATGCCTGCAGAGATCAAATGATTGTTAGACCAGTTCAAGGACATTATTTGTGATGGAACACCAGCCACCCTACCTCCACAAAGAGCTATTAGCCATCAGATTAACTTTGTGCCAGGGGCATCATTGCCTAATAAATATGCCTACAAAATGACACCGGATCAAAATAAGGAGATTGCAAGACAAGTACAAGAATTGTTAGACCAAGGCCTAATCAGAAAGAGTATTATCCCGTGTGTTGTTACAGTGGTCTTGGAACCTAAAAAGGGAGGTAAGTGGAGGATGTGTATTGATTCTAGGGCAATAAATAAGATAACCATTAGATATCGATTTCCTATTCTTAGGATAAAACACTTGATGGATTGTATTGGGGGTGCTAAGTACTTTTCTAAAATTGACCTTAAGAGTGAGTACTATCAAATTAGGATGAAAGAGGGGGATGAGTTGAAATTTGCCTTTAAAACCACATAAGGACTCTATGAGTGGTTAGTAATGTCATTTGGTCTCATAAATGCACCTAGTACATTTATGAGGGTAACAAATAAAGTCCTAGAAGATTATATAGGTGTGTTTGTAGTAGTGTACTTAGATGACATCCTCATTTTTAGTAAGACAAAAGAAGAGCATATGAAAAACCTAGAGATTGTGTTAAGGAAACTGCAAGAAGAGAAGTTGACCATTAACCTTAAAAAGAGTGAGTTCATGAAACAAGAACTTGTATATCTAGGCTTTGTAGTCTCAAAAGGTGATTTGAAAATAGACAAGAGTAAAGTAGAAGCAATCCTAAGTTGGCCTACTCCAAAAATAGGGACTAAAGTGAGGAGCTTCCATGGATTGGCTCAGTTTTATAGGAAGTTTGTGAGAAGGTTCAGTGAGATTTGTGCACCTATATTAGATACTATTAAAGGTGGAGTTAAAACTAAAGTCAAGTGGACCAAGGAAGCCAACGAAGGTTTTGAGAGGTGTAAAGATATTTTTAAAAAAAAATAGACGTAAAGATATAAAGATGTAAAGAGGTGAAATGGGTACAAGAGACTTGCACATCTAAATAATACCCCTTTACATTTGAAAAGTAAGTTGGGGAATGTAATATTCTCCTCTTTGCCCCAAATTTACAAAGGAAAGATCTAAATTGATTAACCACAATAAAATGATTAATGCACAAATGAATCAATCATTTAGAAATAAGAAGAAAGAGGAAAGCCTTACATTCTGTTTTTGGAGGAGAGTGTGTAATAGATCTAAAAAGATTAAAATCTTAATTGAAATGAATTAAAGACAAATACTAACCTCAAAGTATAGAAGATCTGGAAATTGTTATTTTCTGGTGTCTGTACTAAGTTTTTGAAAATTTTGCAACCTACCCTAGCCTGGAAAAACAAAGACGGAGAAAACCCAGAAATCATTTTCTTTTCTGAGCAAGGTCAACCTTGACCCAAATACGGGGGCACAATTGTACCCCTTTATTTTTACCTTGACCTGCATTTCTCCGAAAAAAAATTGGTTCGCGGATCCAGAAAGTTTGTCGAAAAGGGTATCCAAATATGCTCTGTAATTCACTGTTTCATATTTGAACCTGTAAGAAAAAAAAATTTGTTTGTTGGGGGAGGGGTTTGCCTTAGTCAAACCCCGGTTTTGGAATTAACATTAAAATAGAATTGAAATTGCAATGATAAACAAAGTAAATAGAACAATTCACCTTGTTTATGTTGAAACCCTTGTGGAGGATTCGAATCCTTGAATCCACAAGTATGGATGCTCCAAATGGATGTAGGATGTCTCAAATAAATTGCCTTTAGATCTTCAACACCAATCTTGAATGGATCTTGGAATAGGAAGAAGCTTGAAAGGATATGGATGGAGAAATCTTTAACAAGAGGGTTGCATAGGCTTGAATCCTTCAATGGCTACTAATGGATCTCCTTGAAGAATTTAATCTCGAATGCTTGAATGATTGAATGTTTTGATAGATTATGCGTAGATCCTTCATATAGATTTCTTGATAGAAAATGGGAGGAGAAGGCTTCCTTATATACTAGTCTAGGGAAAAAACTTCTAGAGAGGCTGACATAGGAGAATTAAATTTCAATTAGGCTCAGACCCATAGAACTAGACCTATATTAAATATCTTTTTAAGAATTCCCACTTCGAAGCCCAAAACAATCGACCCAAAAAAGGAAAATAATTCTTTCCAAACCCCAACATCCAGAAATCTTTGAATTTTGAAATTTAGACCCTGGGTCAGGGTCAAGGTTGACTCTAACCTAGGTCAGGTTTGAGGTAGACCTTGACCTAGGTTAACCTCGACCCAAAAGGTCATCCTTGACCCTGAGATCAAGAACCTCAAAATCTAATAGCAGGATACCAGAAAAAGGTAGGAGAGAAGTGGAAAATAGGGCAGGACAGGGGAAAAACTAGATCCAATTCAAAGACCCATTCAAGGCATTTGACATGACCCCAAACCACCTTGGATGGCTAAACCAGTCCTAAATGGAAGTGCTTCCATTTTCCGATGATACATTTAGCCCCCACTTCAGCAAGAGTATGGACTCGATGCAAACTCTTGGTAAAGGAGATCACAAAGAAAATATAATCTTATTGAAATCAAAGAGACAAAGAAATCCTCAAGCCTGAGGGACTCAAGTCTTTGTCAACCCCAAGATTACAATAAGAGGGACATCACCAGTCAAAGAAAAAGAGAGAGAGGGTGTGATTACCTCACCCAATGGGAACCTATGTCCCACTGTGAATCACACAAGGAAAAAAGTGCAACTGGAAAGATGGATTTGAACTACCTAGTGAATGTGGCTACTCCCTAGTAAACCCATCAAGGATTCACCCTTAGTAATATTCTATTCCAAAAGAGAAAATCCAAAACTAGAGAGATCCAGTCTTAAGGACACCTTCCGACCTTAAGGGATCAAAACTTTGTAAATTAAAACTGGAGGGATCGAGAGATCCTATAAGGTAAAAATCTATGCTTTAAGGACTAGTCTCTAATCCATAAAGGGAAAAAAAATATTTAAGTTTGAAAATATTTTGGAAGTGCATGTGTGCAAAAAGTGAGTAGAGCGTATGCCCCCACGTTAAAGTCATTGCTAACACTTTAACAGGAGCAATGTCTTTAATGGAAATATAAACAACTCCATTTATTACGTTTCCACTACGAGATGCCCCCCAAGAGAAGACAAATCAAGGGAAATACCACATAAAAATATAGAGAACATAGAAGGAATCTACCTACCGTGGGGTCAGTATGATCATAAGATTATATATATATATATA
>MU227053.1:276417-295615 GCA_018584345.1 Thuja plicata
AAACCATGCATTAATTATGGTTACCCATATATTAAATGACGTGGATCAATCTTTAATTAACATTACATATCCCAATAAAATTAACTAAGTCGGCCAGAGATCTCAAATCTCATCATTAATCCAATTATTGTAAGTCAGCCAACATCACTATTTCCACTCAAAAATTTCAATGGTGCTCGGCATTGAGCAACTTTGTGCTCGTCACAAGCAACTTTACTCAGCACAAGCAACTTTTCTCATCATAAGCAACTTTGCTCGGCACAAGCCAAACTTGCTCGGCACAAAACAACCAGAAAAACTATCTTTGAAAGATAAACAACTAATTACTTTGCCAGAGTGCCAACTGATCAAGTACCCTTTTAGTTGCCTTAACTCAACCATTCACTTGGTCTTCTTGTTAAATCTTCTTCATCAACAATAGATATGGTACTCAAACAGATAACAATAGTCTCACCAGTAAAGGTTTGACATCAATGACAAAAATAACAATTGCTTGCATTGTCACTTTCCAACAAATAATAGAATTAGTGCTTGCTCACTAGTTTCAAAATATCTTGAAAGGAGTCTTCCAAGATCTTCACTTCTGTACTCCATGTTTTAAACAATATTTGACTAACATGAATTAGTCCATTCAATGAAAATGATGCGGTCTCTACTTCTTTAAACTCTGTAGGCATAGAATTAGTCAGTGACTCTATAAATTTCTCTAAGTATGATAGATGTGTCTCAAGTATGGATATCTTAGGAGTGATAAAACTCTTCAAAAAATTGAATCTTGTTAATACTCTCCCTTTCTCAATATCCAATACACTGAGTTTCATCAAAATTCTTGTTACTTCCTTGTCTAACTCCATTATAGATTGTGAAGAGGTGTCACAACTGTCCATCATATTGTTTAGAGTTTCCCTCTCCTTGGGAATAATGTCTTCAATGTTCTTATCATGCCTAATAGGATTCATACAGTAACTAAATAGTTTCCTTCCATGTGCAATGCAAATCTTTGCATTTGTCAAACAAGTTTTCAGACTGCCTAAGTCTCATGCAATAGACTTGCAAATTTCAGATAGTTTATTCTCTGAATAGTTCTTTTATGCCTTCTCTTCTTCAATCTTTGTCAAATTCTCATAATATCCATCAAATTCATCAAGTGATATCTTTAGATTTTCAATGTCATCTCTATGCTGGAAACAATAGGTACTGGAAGCAATTTTTTCACAGTATAAATTACCCTGGTAATTACTTTAGCCTTTTTATCACCTTTCTGTTCCAATCTTTCCTTGACTTTAGTTAGTGCGGTAAATAATAATTTTACTAGCTCATCTTCATCCATGTAGTCAACATTAACTTCTGTTGTTTTATCTTTGCTTTCCAACAATGAGATGCAATATTTGTTTACCTCTTTCTGTTCTTCCTTCTACTCTTCTTCCTCTTTTTTCTATGCTTCATCTACAATATTGTTGTCCACATTCCCTGAAAATGGGTCCTTTTCATCATGTGATGTATCAAGTGTCACAGGCACACCAAAAACATAGAAATCTAGTTGTGAATCAACTTCGCTCTTCTCAGCATTTTCCTTAGCTATCTTTGAACTTTCTCCCATTCCTAATAGTTTAGGAGAAGTGGTTTTAGGAGGTGGATGCTTCTCAAGAGTAGTGTTCATCAATATTTTCTCCAGTGCCTTATGAGTTTCCTCAATGACTTCATCATATTTTCTTTCCATGATTTTCATTAGTCTTACCTTCATCCTCAACAAAGGTTTCAATTCCTTGAATATTCTCTCTCTTTCCTGTAAAGATATCACAGGCAACATGTTGTCAATTTCCTAATTTTTGATTGTTTCATCTTCAATTTGAGCTAACTATTTCCTTGTCTCTAATCTCCCATACAGTTCTTCAGGTATGTTTCCCTCAATTTCCAATAGAGTTGGTCTAAAAACAAGTAGGTGATTAACTACAACATCTTCAATTTTCTATTTGTCAGTCTCATCATACCTGTCATAGTATTTGTCAATTGAAACCAGCTTCCCTTGTTCTATATCTCTTCTCTATCATCTTCAAGTCAGGATTCCATGCTTGATTACTCTTCTCAGTTTTCTTCTCTTCTCTCACAGTGCTTCATTCCATAGATGATGTTTTATTGATAGATCTGGTGTTTACTCTAGGAGTAATGTTTTCTGTTTGTGATGCCTATTGTGATGGAGGAGGTGGACTATCTACCATTAGTACTCTATGAGTGGGAAGGGATATAGTAATAGCACTTGCCAAACCAGAAGATCATTCTTCCATTTTCCTTTTAACTTCTTTCAACTCTTCTTTTGTCAATCCTTCCTTAACACCACATTCATGTTTAATGTTATCAATTTTCCTTTTCCTCAGACCTCTAGTATGTTCCTCTCTTACCTTAGCTGATTTATCCTCATATGTACCCCATCTTTCTTTTGATGTATCAATCTCAGATGCAAGAACATGTTCAACTTGCATGGTCAATACCTCTGAACTTACTTCATATCCCATTAGATAAAACTATTTCTTCCTAGGTGTGACTACCTCAAAGCATACACAATCAGTTTCAACCATGAAACAAATTGTATCCTTGTATTTTTCAACAATCTATTCATGTAATATGTATCTAGTTTTCATTTGCCTCTAAACAATCTTAATCATACCAAACAATTCCCCATCAACCCATGTTTTGTTATGTCTTCTGTAGCTCTATGAAATCTGAATACCAGTAGGTATCCCTTTTCTCCAACCACTAGGGTGCATGCCAAGAAATTTTTGTTTAATGTGTATAAACATGTGCATCAATAGTGACCCAAATCTGAAGGCCTTCAATCTGTCTTTCTTTATCAGTTTAACATTCTCCAGAAATTGATGTGCCAATACTTTGCATAGGTTATATTTCACATTTTATTTCACCACTCTCCATGCCATCATAGTGACTCCTGCAGATACCAAATTAGGTCTACTTCTGTAGTAGAATTTGTAGCTAACTATCATAGAGATTAATCTCACATCTTGCTGAAAGATGTCATTTACTGTCATTGCTCACCTATCCCATTTCGAGTGAGTTAGGGTTTTGACTTATTTCTTCACATGTTTTTCTGCAACAAGAATGATTCCAGTGTTGTCCAGTCTAGTAATCTCATGAATTAAATCACTACAAACCTTCACAGGTTGTTCACCTATCCAAATGAACTGATCATGTACTCTACTTAATAATATTTTGATCCATTCTATTTCGTCAAATTCATAGAAATCCAGAATTTTCATTATGCTCAACTGATCAATGTGTTTGTATTCATCTTTCATAATTCCTTTCTCATTCATATCCTCCATCTTAGTGGAAATCTCATCAGTACCAAGTATATCATACGTACAATCAATGTAAGCCCTAATATCTTCTACGTGTAATATGCCATGAGGGGTCTGAGAAAATGCTCCTCTGGGATCTTCTTCACAAGACTTGAATGGATGTTTCTTGAATTTATACCTAGGTCGATCTACAACATCGTAAATAATAGGTGCATCCATAGCTAGATGATGTAAATACCTCTATTCCATTGAATTATGAGTTTTTTCTTCAATCGATCACGCACGGCAATTGTAGAATAGACTGAGTTCCTTCGCTCTTTGATCTCCTTAGGTCACTCTTGTCAAATGGTAAGGAAATAGATCATTGTATGGTGCTATATACAAGCTTAAGTTAGAAGGGTTTATTTTACTCAATACTGTCTAGTCAGCTGTAAATCTCGTGATCGCAATATATGCATTGGCTGGTGTTGTGCTCTTAGATGTATACTACATTATGTCGGACATGTTCATACCTAATCTCGCTCGAGCTCAATCCACAAAATTTGAAGCTAGATATACTCTAATATATATATCCAATGCTCCCCCTAAGGCCATGATCAGCCAATTAGGTTGATTCTACTTTTCTTCCATCAGGCGAAGATCTAGTAGCATCTATTGTCTCTCCCTGAACTAGTGTTTCACTGGTTTCTTTGATCTTCCAAATTTTACCACTATTGTTATCTTCTGATTTCTTAAAAAACTGTCAAAATCATTCTTCAAATCTGCAACACTCTTTCCAATATCACTTCCACTCTTCTGTGAATTCATAGGATGTGGTACTCTTTTGTGGTTTACTCCATTATACCTACAAAACTTTGCTATATGTCCTAGATTATTGCATTTGTAAAATATAGGAGGTCTTCTTTCCTGATTTAATTGTAGCTTACAATACTTCACAATGTGTCAAAGATTATGGAATGTATAGCATGTAGGTTCTCTTCTATTTTCTTTTTTATATCCATGTTGATTAGGTTTCCTGCATTCTGCTTTCTTGTGCCCATATCCATTGTAATTAAAACAATAACCAAAAAAAGTTTTAAAAGGGGTATTACCTCTGCAGTCTCTCGTCATGTGTCCAAATTTGTTACAACCAAAGAATCTACCTTTTAAGGGTCTGATCTTCTCTCTAGGTTCTTCAATAGGAGGTTTTTCAACATCAATCTTCTCACCAAATTTCTCTTTCTAATTCTTTGAGCATTCACCTTCATTAAAGCCAATACCAGTCATATCACCTTTAGGTTTTTGTCTATCTCTTTGTCCATCAATCAAATCACTATTGGTGTGAAGTTTCTCAATGTGTTTCTTTTCCTCAACAAGTTCACCTTTTATGATCTGATTGTATTTCTCCAGTTCTAGATACTTGTTCTTGTAGTTGTCAGCCTCATTCTTCATTTGATCTAATGCATTGTTTAGAGATTCTTCAACTTTATTCTTAGCATTATTTTGTATCTGAATTTCTTTAGTCATAGCCTCATTCTCAAGTTTTAGGGTTTCATTTTCTTCTTTAAGTTGCTTTATCTGATCTAAATTATCTTCGTCTGAATCCTCTTTTATCTAAACCATAAGATCTTGTCTTTGACTTTTGGAAAGTTCAAGTTGTTCCTTAAGTTTCTTTATAAATTTCTCAGCTCTTCGAATGTTGAATCTCAATTCTCCATTCTCTTCTTTTTCTTTGTCAAGGTCTTCAAGCGCAGCATCAAATTTTTCTTGCAAACTATCCAAATCCATTCTGATCTCCCTTAAGCTATTAGACTTTCTCTCCAAGGGCTAAAAGCTTTGATACCAATTGTTAGGATTGGATAATACTGAGAGGAGGGGTGAATCAATATTACTGAACTTAATTAAATTCTTCAACCAATTAAACATTAACCATAAGCTTGCAGAAATGAAAACAACATAATCAAATAACACAGTACTCATAACACCATTATTTGTTGTCGAGGAAACCCTGGCCAAGGGAAAACCCCGGTGGGGATGATACCCACAAGCATGTACTAAAGTATAGTGTTCCTATTAGGAGACCTAGCCATGTTAGGAGCTAAATATTACATAGTACATTTCCTTGTTAAAGGAATTACAACCCTGTTAAAGGCATACAACACCCTATTAGGGGCCAACTGAGCATACAACTCTACAATAAAATTTTGTTACAAAATGTTCTCAGTAAAGAACAATAACAAGCATCTCTAATGCTTAGATAGTTCCTGTTTATAGCTCATTAATGATATATGTCATCCTCTTCTCTATCAATCGCATCTATCTCATAACATATCATCTCTCCATATCTCTTCTACTTCCACAAAAAGATCTTACATATATATCTTTCTCTTTCACCAAGTCGGCTCTCAATGCAAATATTACATAGTAGGTTTTCAATAAAAAATACATTTAATAAAGTAAATATTAAATGCATAGTTAGTGCTCTTACATAGTCAAATTATACGTTATCATCAACCATAATCCAACTCCAATTTTTAAGAGTTCATGTCATACTCCCTTAATCATCTCTACTGTCCAACTGCTCTGTATCACTGTTCTGCTGCAGTCTGTCTGTCTTCAATTCTCTCTAACTCGCTATACACATTACCAAAAAAAAATCAATCTTAGGTGGAGGTCACACATACCCCATATTGTCTTCCTCTAATCTTGCATGTCATAACTCATCGCTCTCCATCTTTGATACCCAAAATACTTATGTATCTCTACTTCTGTACTTAGTTAATTTTTGAGTTAGCAAAATGTAACTTTATAGGAATCGATCTGTAAACCAGATGTGTTGCCATAAATGACAACCAAAAAGTGAACCACTTTACACAAAATTGATCACTTTCCAACAAAGATATATATAGAGGAATAGTACAATAGGTTTTATTCCTTTATCACCTTGCATCAACAAAGTAACAACGGGCGTATAAAAGAATCTAACAAACATTTAGCAAACACATTACAGGAGAAGCACAATACAACAAGAAAATACATAAAAGGATACCATGGAGGACAAAGCATATTAGGTAAATTAGTATCAATATCAATGGTCTCATATTCATCATTAGCATCAATAGGATCATCAAGAGTATCTTCTTCATCAAGCTTAATTGAAATAAAATCTAAGATACGAATAGAATCATCATAATCATTCATCTTAAAATCATTATTAACATTAACTTCTTCCAACACATCAGGCATAGGCTATTCAAAAGAAGGTAAAAAACTTTGAAGAACAAAGGCACAGACCTTAGCTTGAGCCCGACACTTCTTATGAAATTCATTGGCAGATCGGTTACGTTTTGTCTTGTTTGAAATATGTTGAGAACTAGGAGGAACAACAACTGGTTCCTTTACAGGTTCTATAGGAGGATTAGTAGGATTCTAAATAGACTGAAAAGAAACACTAGGAGCTTGATTAATAGAACTACAAGTAATGGATAAAGGAGGTGTGGAAGGCATAGGCAAAATACCACAGTTAAGATCCATCTGAGGCATGCTTAACTCAGCAATCTTGCGATGTTTATAGGCTTGATATGAGCGAAAAATTTTATCAGGTCGAGAAGAACATGAATTAGGTAATGAAGGCCAAAAGAAGTCAAGGGTAGCATAATCCCTAGGCCTAGAAGGTTGATATAAACTATGATTAATTATTTTCACTTATTCATCATGAATTAACTTAATACACTTATGGATAGGAGAAGTAATGGCATGCATGGCAGTCAACCAAGGAAAACCAAGCTTAACTTGAAACTGATCAGAAGTAGGGACAACAATGAAGGTAGTGTCCACAACTTTACCACAAAGTTCAACAAGAAAGTTAATAGAACTAAATGATGGATAGAGAAAACCATTACAACTTTAGATCCACACATTAGATGTATTATAACAATCATGTTGTAAGTTCTTCATAAAAAAGTTTTCTTCAGTAATGACATTGACTAACAGTATAGGATCATAAATAAAACCATGCATAGGTATCTTAGCAATCCTAGCATAAATGTAGAGGGGACCATCAGGAGCTTTAATAGTCTCAAAATCATCAAAGGTGATCGAGAGTTCCCTAGGTATTTTATTCTTAGGTTGTTTTCAAGGTTTAGGTTGAGGTTGAGGTTTCATTTTAGGCTTAGGTTGAGGTGGAACTTGAAGTTGAGGTTGAGGTGGAGGAACTTGAACAGGAGGTTGAGATTGAGGCTGCGATGGAGATACAGGTTGAGACAAAACAACATGCTCCACATGGTTAACAATATGATTGAGATCATCCATCTTTGAATTACAAACAATATCCACAGAAGATGATTGAACAATGGTATTAGTATCATGTGTAGGCAAAGGATTCATATAAATTTGGAGATTTTGATTAGGAGAGACAAATTTGTTCCCAACACCATCAAAATTATCAATAGATAAAGCATTAGAATCAATTCATTCTTGACCCTTATGTTTTAGAGAATACCACTTCTCAGTATCATGGTCACTCTGACGATGATATTGACAAAAGGTTTTGCGGTCAAAGGATTTGGATGCCATCATAGTTGGAAGAAGAGGTCAAATAGGAGGCAAAGTAATCATATTAACATTCAACAACTTACTCGTAATAGAATGTAAATATTTATAAAGAGGAGTAAACGTATGATTCAGACAAAAATAAGTGGATGCAAGAGTGGCATTGTTGGATGCAACAGCAACTTGATCAGCAACTGCATTTGCTTGCTTATTTATCTTGACATAGTTTTTAGGTTTTTGAAACTTGTTGGGATTAGGAGCAGCATCACTCTTATCAATTGGAACAGGAGTCATTGGAGCATTGCTCTCAAATTGACTCACTTGTAATTGATAATGATGAAGCATTGCACAAACTTGTTGAAAAGAGGTAAATTCAGTAAGCAGAATCTTATCTCTAATATCCTTTTGAAAATTTGAAATAAATATATGTTGAATATCAATATCAACAATAGGATAAGAAATTTGAGCATACAAATGCTTAAATCTACCAATAAATTCAGTCAATTTTTCTTTACCATTTTGTTTACAATGCATCAAATTAGTTAAGGACACTTGCAAACCAATGTTATTTTGGAATAGTTGGATAAGGCATTAGCAAGTTTTGGAAAAGAATTAATAGAATAAGGAGGCAAGGAACAATACCATTGTAAAGCCTTATCATGAAAATTTCTAGCAAACAACTTGGCTAAAATCCTATGGTCATGAGCATAGTCACTACAAAGGATTTGAAATGTTTTAACATGAGTGACAGGGTCTCCCTTACCATTGTAATTCTCAAGACAAGGCATATCGACTTGCTGAGGGAAAAGAGTACAAATAATATCTAGGGATAAAGGACTACTCATGTCACATGTAGGAATACTAAACTTGGATTGAGTTAAGGATGCAAGTTGTTGTTGTAAAGAGGACACAATTTGAGCCAGGCTAATGATTGTGGAGTCATTAGAAGAAATAGGAGGCATAGAAACATTACGAACACTAGGAAAATTGTAGGAAGAGGTGGGAATGGAAGACACAACCGGTGGAACACTTGGAACCACAGTTGGAAGAGGTTTGGAATAGGTAAAAGGAACACTATAGTAAGAAGGTTGTGAGGTAGGTAGAGACACCGGTGGAACACTCACAGGAAGAGATGGAAATGGAAGATTCGAAGCTAGAGGATTGTAATATGGAAGATTTGTCATCACTGAAGGAGGAGTGTAAGTAGGAATTATAGGAACGGAAGAAGGTTCCACATTAGTGACAGGAGGAGTGAGTCCTAGATCTTGAGCTTGTTGAACTAAAGGTTTGACATTTGAATGCAAAAGATAAGTGATATCATGCAAGAGATTAACACCTTGATCACTATCATGAAGGAATTTCTTAAGGGACTCTATAGCTTGAATATAATATTGATTATGGTTTTCTTGAATAAGCCAATTTCCCATTTTATCAAGTTTAGTTGAAATTTTTTGGACCTGTTCAGGAGGAACTCTTAAAGCATCATCCTCATCATGAGATGAGTGAGAAGAGTTATGCTCCATAGAAGGATTGGAATCATGAGTGATCAAATTGTCGTCCAGGATCCTAACGAAAGGAGAGGAAGACTCAGGATCAAGGGAACCCATAAGTATGTGGCTTCTTCTAACCGGGATATTATAAGTAGGACTAGAGGTAGTAAAGCTCATACACCAATGCAATATAAATGAACTAAATTAGGAAAACACAAGGCATGAACAAATAAATATTTTTTGTATTTTTGATTTATATGATTTTTTTTAATTTTTGAAATATAAATGAAAGAACATAAAAGAATGCTAATCTAATATGCATGCAATATCGAACATGAAATGTAAATCTAACACCACAAAAGAAAGAGTTGGCGTAAGTGGGTTCACCAAAATGTAAAGATAAAAATAATAGATGTAAAGATATAAAGATGTAAAGAGGTGAAGTGAGTACAAGAGACTTGCACGTCTAAATAATACCCCTTTACATTTAAAAAGTAAGTTGGTAAGATTCTCCTCTTTGCCCCAGATTCACAAAGGAAAGATCCAAATTGATTAACCACAAGAAAATGGTCAATGCACAAATGAATCAATCATTTAGAATTAAGAAGGAAGAGTAAAACCTTACATTCCTTTTTGGGAGGAGAGTGTGTAATAGATCTAAAAAGATTAAAATCTTAATTGAAATGAATTGAAGACAAATACTAACCTCAAAGTATAGCAGATCTGGAAATTGTTGTTTTCTAGTGTCTGTACTGAGTTTCTGGAAATTATGCAATCTACAGAGGCCTGGAAACGCAGAGATGGAGAAAATCATAAATCATTTCCTTTTTTGAGAAAGGTTGACCTTGACCCAAATATGGGGTTGCAATTGTACCCCTTTATGTAGACATTGACCTGCACTACTCCGACAAAAAATTTTGTTTGTGGTTCCCGAAAGTTTGCCGAAAAGGGTATCTGAATCTGCTCTGTAATTTGTTGTTCCATACCTGTACCTGCAAGAAAAATGGTTTTTGTTTGTTGGGGGAGGGGTTTTCCTTGGTCAAATCTTGGGTTTGTAATTACCCTTGAAATAGAATTGAACTTGCAGTAATAAACAAAGTTAATAGAACAATTCACCTTGCTTATGTTGAAACCCTTGTGGAGGATTCAAATCCTTGAATCCACAAGTATGGATGCTCCAAATCAATGTAGAATGTAGGATGTAGGATGTAGGATGTCTCAAATCAATTTCCCTTAGATATTCAACACCAATCTTGAATGGATATTGGAATAGGAAGAAGGTTGAATGGATATGGATGGAGAAATCTTCAACAAGAGGGCTCCATAGAGCTTGAATCCTTCAATGGATACTAATGGATCTCCTTGATGAATTGAATCTTGAATGCTTGAATGCTTGAATGCTTTGATAGATTATGTGTAGATTCTTCATATAGATTTCTTGATAGATTCTTGATAGAAAATGAGAGGAGAAGGCTTCCTTATATACTAGTCTAGGGTACAAAATTCTAGAGAGGCCGATATAGGAGAATTAAATTCCAATTAGGCTCATACCCCTAGAAGTGGACCTATATTAAATTTATTTTTAAGAGTCACCACTTCAGAGCCCAAAATAGTTGACTCAGAAGTGGGAAATAATTCTTTCCAAACCCTGACATCCAGAAATCCTTGAAATTCAAAATTTAGAACCTAGGTCAAGGTCAAGGTTGACCTTGACCCTAAGGTCAAGAACCTCAAAATCTCATATCAGGATACCAGAAACAGGTAGGAGAGAAGTGGAAAATAGAGTAGGACTGGGGAAAAACTAGATCCAAGTCAAAGACTCGTTCAAGGTGTTTGACATCACCCCAAACCACTTACTCAAAGGGCTAAACCAGTCCTAAATGGAAGTGCTTCCATTTTCCGACGATACATTTAAAATATACAAACCTTGAAATAGAATTGAAATTGCAGTAATAAACAAAGTAAATAGAACAATTGACCTTTCTTATGTTGAAACCCTTGTGGAGGATTTGAATCCTTGAATCCACAAGTATGGATGCTCCAAATGGATGTACAATATAGGATGTAGGATGTCTCAAATCAATTTCCCTTAGATCTTCAACACCAATCTTGAATGGATAATCTATTTCAAGGTTAATTTGTATCAAAAGGTTAATTCTATTTTACTTTTTTTATTACTGCAATTTCAATTCTATTTCAAGGTTAATTTTTATCAGAAGGTTATGTGTCTGATTCACGTCAGGTTCACCAAAATGTAAAAATAAAAAAAAAAGTAGATGTAAAGATGTGAAATGGGTACAAGAGACTTGCACATCTAAATAATACCCCTTTACATTTGAAAAGTAAGTTGGGGAATGTAATATTCTCCTCTTTGCCCCAAATTTACAAAGGAAAGATCCAAATTGATTAAACACAAGAAAATGGTTAATGCACAAATGAATCAATCATTTAGAAATAAGAAGAAAGAGGAAAACCTTACATTCCATTTTTGGAGGAGAGTGTGTAATAGATCTGAAAAGATTAAAATCTTAATTGAAATGAATTGAAGACAAATACTAACCTCAAAGTATAGAAGATCTGGAAATTGTTGTTTTCTAGTGTCTATACTAAGTTTCTGGAAATTATGCAACCTGCCTTGGATTGCAAACACAGAGACAGAAACAAACCCAAAAATCATTTTCTTTTCTGAGAAAGGTCAACCTTGACCCAAATACGGGGGCACAATCGTACCCTTTTATGTCGACCTTGACCTGCATCACTTTGATGGAAAATATGTTCGCAGACCCTGAAAGTTTGTAGAAAAGGGTATCCAAATCTTCTCTGTAATTCACTATCCCATACCTATACATGCAAGAAAAAGGGTTTTGTTTGTTGGGGGATGGGTTTGCCTTGGTCAAACCCTAGTTTTGGAATCAACATTAATATAGAATTGAAATTGTAGTGATAAACAAAGTAAATAGAAAAATTCACCTTGCTTATGTTGAAAACCTTGTGGAGGATTTGAATCCTTGAATCCACAAGTATGGATGCTCCAAATGGATGTATAATTGTAGGATGTAGGATGTCTCAAATCAATTGCCTTTAGATCTTCAACACCAATCTTGAATGGATCTTAGAATAGGAAGAAGCTTGAATGGATATGGATGGAGAAATCTTCAACAAGAGGGGTCCATAGAGCTTGAATCCTTCAATAGCTTCTAATGGATATCCTTGATGAATTTAATCTTGAATTCTTGAATTCTTGAATGTTTTGATAGATTATACATAGATCCTTCATATAGATTTCTTGATAGATTCTTGATAGAAAATGAGAGGAGAAGGCTTCCTTATATACTAGTCTAGGGCACAAACTTCTAGAGAGACTGGCATTGGAGAATTAAATTCCAATTAGGCTCATACCCCTATAAGTGGACCTATATTAAATATCTTTTTAAGATTCATCACTTTGAATCCCAAAATAGTCGACCCGGAAGCGGGAAATAATTCTTTCCAAATCTTGACATTTGGAAATCTTTGAATTTTGAAATTTAGACCCTGGGTAGGGTCAAGGTCGACCTTGATCTAGAAGGTCAACCTTGACCCTGAGGTCAAGAACCTCAAAATATCAGTGCAGGATACCAGAAATAGGTAGGAGAGAAGTGGAAAATAGGGCAGGATAGGGGAAAAAATAAATCCAAGTCAAAGACTCATTCAAGGCATTTAACATGATCCCAAAACACTTACTCGGAGAGATAAACCAGTCCTAAAAGGAGGTGCTTCTATTTTCCAATGATACAAGATGTTAAAGACTAAAATAGCTACACAACTTATCCTTGTGCTATCGAGTTTTGACATATTTTTTATTGTGGAGTGTGATGTGAGCAACATATCTGTGGGAGTAGTGTTAAGTCAAGAAATGAGACTAGTAGCCTTCTATAGTGAAAGGTTGAATGAAGCCAAGTCAAGCTACTCATATTATGATCTAGAACTATATGCATTGGTCCAAGCCCTCAAGAAGTGGAGGTATTACCTATTGCCCAAAAACTTTGTTGTATATACAGATAACCAAGATTTAAGTTATATCAACACTCAAGAGAAGCTCAGTCTTAGGCACATCAAATGGATGGAATTCCTCCAATCCTATACATTCACTATCAAGCATAAGAAGGGACTGAATAATAAAGTTGCAGATGCCCTTAGTAGGAGGTTTCTCACTATCCAATAAATTCAATTACATAGCATAGGAGTTGAAGGATTCAAGGACTTGTTTGAAGGGGATGAAGACTTCTCAGAAGTTTATAAGGTATGCCTTGATTTTAATAATCATTTTCATAGTAATTTTGATGATTACACCATGCAGAATGGTTTTCTATTTAAGGGTAAACAATTGTGTGTCCCAAGAGGATCAATGAGGGAAAACCTTATTCAAGAAAAACATAATGGTAGTCTTAGTGGACACTTTGGATTGAATAAGACCTTACACCTAGTTGAAAAATTCTACTAATGGCCTAAAATGCAGAAGGATGTAAGGAAATATGTAGAACAAGGTGTGATATGTCAAAAATCCAAAGGAATGTCTTCAAATGTAGGACTTTATCAGTCATTTCCCACACCTAATAGGCCTTGGGAGTGCATAAGCATGGATTTTATAGTGGGATTACCTAGGAAAAATACTGGTTTTGATAGCATGTATGTTGTGGTAGACCAATTTAGCAAGATGAGCCACTTTATACCCTGCAAAACAACCCATGATGATAGTTACATTGCTCAACTCTTCTTTAGGGAAGTAGTAAGAATCCATGGCCTACCAATCAGTATTGTCTCAGATAGGGATGTTACATTTATGGGGCACTTTTGGAAAACACTCTGGAAGAGGTTGGGAACCAACTTGGCACATAGTTCTGTAGACCATCCTCAAACAGATGGTCAAACAGAAGTAATAAATAGGGTGCTTGGAAATCTGCTAAGGTGTCTGACTAAAGAGTATGGTCAAGTATGGGATCAAGTAATACCTCAAACTGAATTTGCCTATAATGATAGTACAAACAGACAGGGAAGAGCTCATTTGAAATCATATATGGTCTTCATCCAAGGGGAATTTGTGAGCTCAAAGAGTTAAAGGATCATGAAGGGGTTAGTGGACATGCTGATGATTTTTCCCAATCTATAAGAGAGGTCCATGAACATGTGAAGAAGACTCTAATGCAAGAAAACCAAAAGCTCAAAGCTAAGGTAGATGAGGGGAGAAGAGATCTATAGTTTGAAGTAGGGGATTTGGTGATGGTGTACCTCAATAAGGCTAGACTACAAAAGGGCATTCCAAGCAAGCTTCAAATGAGGAGAGTTGGCCCGTGCAAAGTATTGGCTAAGTATGGCCTTAATGCTTACAAAATAGACCTACCCAAGGAGCTATCTATCTCCCCTATTTTCAATGTTAAATATTTGACCAAATACAAAGGCCCATATGTTAAGGAGTAGGAGTACAGTACAAAAATGCCAAAAGATGTGGAAGAACTTAGTATACATGTCCAGACCAAACCTCAAGTTGAAAGGGTCTTAGATTCTAGAGTTCAAAAGAAGACTAGGCATAAAATCTATATGGAACATCTAGCCAAGTGGATGCATCAACCTGAGTCATAGGCTACTTGGATAGAAAAGATTGACTTCAAGAAGCATGGAATCAGTTTAGAGTTACTAACTTTTGAGGTAACTTAGCTTTCTTGTTGCAGGGGGAGAATTGTGCAGGAGCACCTTAGGGTCCTAGTGAAGATCCTATAAAATTTTGGCTTGTAGGTGGTTCTAGCCAACCACCAGAGAATAAGGAATATTATAAATTCCCAAAGTGTGTGTCAGAGTCATGTAAATAGGTGTGTTTAGTTTCTTAGGTTTTACCTTAGTCCAAAAGTCCTAACTAGTATGTCCTTACCATAATGCTAGAAGGGTCAAAGTTGGTCAAAGTATGGACCATGACTCCAAAGTGACTAAAAATGTGTTAAATTAGGTCTATGAATTATTTTGGATCAATTATGTTGATTCTTAGTTGAATTGTGCAAGCTAGGAACAAGGAAATGTCAAAAATGCAAAAATTGCAAAAGTTGCTCATGACAACTTTCCTTAAAAATTGCAAATGCCCATAAATGAGGTAAAAGGACAAACCTAGCATCTGAGAATGTGAGTGGGAACTATATAAGCATTAATTAACCCTAATTGAAGGTTTATTCATTATTGTGTATGGACTTATTGGAATAAGAAAGGAAATAGTCTGATTTCTGTAACATAGTCATGCATTTGATCCATAATCCACACTATAATGGATTTAATGGTTAAATTTTATTGCATGATATTATATTTATTTGTATTTAGTTCATCTATGTGGCATTAGTTTTCAAATTTTTTACATTTTAGTAGTATTTTGCAAATTTCTTTTGTTTGTCAGGCTCACTGTCCTATACAGAGTGGGTTGGTTAAAAATGGATCCTTCTTAATCTCTACTGGTTGAATATTCATGGCCACTTGAAATCAAGAAGGGAATTTTATATACCTTTTAAATATGTATTTTTGGTTTATTTTGATCATTTTTACTATTTTTCCAAGTGAACCCTATGTGAGACCAAAGCTACCCAGCTAGGAGCTTGCTAGTTTGCAGAGAGATAAAGATGGAGTTGATGGATTGGTTTGTGACAATTTTTTATTGGGGTGTGTAGAGGGATGTTTCAAGACTCTATTATCAAGAGGAGGAAAGAATATGAGGTATTTTTTACACCTTTTTATCCATTGAAGTACTGACTAGTTTAGAGACCCTAGAAACCCTTTAAAATAGGCTTTTCATGGAAATATATTGTACGGACACTTTGGGCAGCCTAAACCTAGAAAATATCAAAGCCTTGGATGAGGTATTAAAGAATATTGAATGTATTGGGTGTCTTGTTAAGGTAATTTGGGATTTATTACAAGATTACCATAATTAGGAGGCCTAATTGGGGCAAAAAGGCTAATAGGCCTAAAATGTAGGAATCCAAGAGATCGATAAAGAACCCAATGAAAGATTGGTTGAAAAGATACCAAAAGCTATTGAAATGAATAGAGGAAAAGTGAAAGCACTTAGTTTCATGATTGTGAAGGGATTGGATCTTTGATGAATTGGTAGGACCTATGAATGCATAACAAGTCTAGGAAGGAGAAGTTAAGGATTTGAAGTTGATAGGTGAGATCTAGTGAAGAAGAGGATTTGTAGAAGGTGTCCTCTTCTTAGGGTAGATAAAAGAAAAATAAGAAGGCTAAGAAAGAGCCTTGAGAAGAGCTAAAGAGCTCAAGATTTTTGGATCTCCCCATCAATTCACTAATTGGACAGTCCTGAATCCATTTTCGGGACCGAAATTGAAATCTGACAACGTTTTGTTGCTCAAAAATTTAGATTAACCTGTTACTCAAATGAATTTGATCGTTGATTCTTTCCGCATGGTATTCCTCTTCAATATCATTCTTAATCAACTGAATCGAGCATTCTCTACTTCAATCCAATAAATTTAACCTTGGTCAACCCAAGTCAACTCTCAGACAAAATTGGTCAACCAAACCTTAAATCAAGATTGAATCCAATTATTTTGTATCTATTCAAACCATTTGATGCTTTCAAACCCATCACAATCATGCATGTCACCCTAACCTCATTTTGATTTTAATCTTGAGGGGGAAACATCAATACATCAATAATTTGATTCAAAATAACAAGTTTAATCTTTAGGGACATCAGAGCTCCATATCAAATTAGGATTCCTCCAAGTGATTTCATTGCTTCATATCAAGTCACTTGAATCCCTAAGGGAATATCAGTTTCATTACACTACATTAATCTGATAGTACCTCTTAATCAAGTAATTGGCTTCATCAAGACCCATATCAAGTCAATTATCCTGAGAAATCAATTGAATGATAGTTAATCTCATCGCACCATATTAGGTTGATCAGTCATTCAAACCAATCCAACATTGGGAAATTTGTTTCAAGGATGGATATTAAATTCCATCACTTCACATCAAGCTGAATACTTGAACCTTTCTATCATTATTCTCTCAATCAAGTCCGAAATTGATATCTTTAGGTCTCCCTATCAGCCTTCACTCAATCGAGTTTGGAGCTAATATCTTCAATTTTCAATTTATCTTCGTTCGATCAAGTTCAAAATCAGTTCTGGTCTATGGGATAGTTTCATCACTTCACATCAAGCTATTCTTGATCTATCAACAAATGTTCTTTGAATCAATACACTACTTGCACAATGATTCAAAGAGAGGCATATGTAATCACCTAAAATTGGTCTAGCAAACCCATGGTCCATATTTTTATTAATTGGCCTTAAGAAATCCTAAATAAAAGGCATTTATTTCTAGACCCTAATTATTGGAGCATTTAATCAAACTTCCTTACATAATTAAACATAACTTATTGAATCAAATTATCAATCAAATCTCAAATCACTTAATTGCTTGAACTATTGAGTTAATTAAAGGTACTAAAAACTTTTGATTAAATTAACTCATTCACACATCCTCACACATGTGTGAGCACTCAAAATTCAAATAAAAGCAATTAAAAGGAGATAATTACCAAATTTGTCTCATTCTCCCCCAAACAAGCACAAGGTTGACCAATCAATGACCTTCCACCCAGATCAAGCTCACATGGATTGAAGTGGAATGAATCTCAACCGCCCTTCATGGCTCAATATTGGTTGTTCATTTCATAGAATTTCCTATAAAAGCGATAGCTCGCCTTTCTCAAAGGGAGGCAATTTGAAGAAGCAAAGTTATAATATTATTTTGGTTTTAGTTTTTTATCATGTTGTAGCCTTCATCGTCATTGTATCTTACTTTGATGCATCTAAGTTATAGCATGATTTATAGCTTTATTTTCCTTAGTTTTTAATTGCATTCTTGCTTAGATTACTTCATTTTTAACATGCATTTACCTTAGTATTTTCTATGAATTTCATTTCCATGGTTTTGATGGAAAAGTATGCAAATTCATGCATCTTGCCCATCTCTTTAATCTTCCGTTTTGGAGTCGTCTAGTCACTAGTTCCAAATGCCAATCTAATGAAAATCCTCCAAGAATCAAACTCACTTCAAATAGGAATAAATAACCCTCTCTTGAGGGTAGCTTTCATGATGAATTGATTTTGATTTGATGATACTAACCCTTCAATTAATGATTTATTGAGTGTTTGGTGTTTCAGGTTGAAGACCATATTTACCTCAAACACAACCCTCATTCTTATATCCACCTATGTAAGAATTCATTTCAGGATTATTCTCCTCCATCTTTCCTTTGTTAGAGTCACCAACCGATCTACCACCTCTACCTCTCTGGATTCTTCCACCTCTACTTCTTTGTCTTTGTTCTTGTCTTCTATTCAGCTTGTCTTCAGCCTTTAGTGCATACTAGTAAGTATCTTCCACATTCCCAATCTTAACCATACTTAGCTCCTCTTTTATTGACATCCTTAAACCATATAGGTATCTAAAAACTCTCTCTACTTCATCCTCTTTAAAGCCAAATCTTATATCCAAATTTTATAACTCCTTGGTGTATTATTTCACATTCATGTCCTATTTTCTCAAATTCTGCAATCTTCTGATCAAGCTGACTTGATAATCAGAGGATAATCAGAGGATAATAACTTTTCTTTTAGAGATTGATAGGGAGCCTCCTTGGTAACCTTCTGATTTTTCTTGAAACTCTTAATAGGTCTCTCTTAAGACCTCTAGGGCTTCCTCAATCCACCCTTCAACACCTTGAAGAATCAGCTCTACCTCTCCAACCAAGGAAACTAACTATCATGTTAAAAAACACCATTCTTGTGTTCTACAAGAACCTTCCACTCAA
>MU227053.1:307146-317610 GCA_018584345.1 Thuja plicata
ATGGGCATACACATAAGGAATGCTGGAAAAAGAACAACAAGGCATGGACACCAAAGGAAACTGATAAAAGCTACAAACCAGCAAGAATAGGTAACTCATATGTTTGGGACTATAACACATGGGTAAAGTGTACAACATGTGGAAGGTATGGTCATATTTCTGCCAACTGTATGAGAAAATGGACCAGAAGGTCACGAGGTTGGACCAATCTAGGTATGGCATGTTTACATTGTCATAAGGTTGGACATGTGATAAAAGATTGCAAAGACTGAATAACAGACACAAATACACATCCCAATGGAAATACCATTGATGACATCAAAAGAATGAGAAACAAGATGTGGGTAAAATCCACAAACACTGAAGGTGCTGGAACAAGCAATGCAAATAGTGCCACCTCATCCACTGGATCTGGTGACATCACTACATCTAACTAGATTGCACAAGTAAGTATGGAACTGCATTATGATAAGTTTTACTATGCATCAGTTCCATTATACATAGTTCATATTGTAATATAGGCATGAATAAAGATGCAATATATTGTTACTTGCTAAACTATTGAAAAGCAATCATTGATTGTTGGGCACAATTTGTATCGATGAACACACACAGAAAAGTTAGCACTACTTACCAGAATGTATCGGTCATTACACAAGCTAAGTGTAAACCGACGGATATCAGTGAAAGTTGAATCTACAAAAGTTGTCTTCACGACCTCACCGACGAGCATCGGTGAAGTCTCCAAAATTGCTAGCTACCCCGATGCTTGACACAAACACCGGAGATGTTATGAATGTTTTACCGACAAAAGAAGTCTTCATAAACTGACAAGTTGGTAAGCATTAATGACAACTTAGGGTACAAAGAGGGTATAAAAGCCCGACGAGTAAACTCATTTTTGCAACCGTGATTTTCGAGCAGAGCAGACCAGACCAGAGCGATTTGAGAGCAATTTGGAGAGCAACCCAGCAGAAATCATTGTGACATGAAGCATTCACATTCACAGGCAAGCACAGAGAATCCGTAAGTTATCATACTCACCGACCGCACTGTCTTTATTTTTGAAAAGCCCTAAATTTCTGCAACGCAATGGCATCGAATTCTAGGGTTGAGAAAATTAAGGAAGATAAGAAGAAACCCTTCAAGCTTGTCAGTAGAGGTGCATGTGCTGAACCTAAATACAAGCTTCACCCTGAAATAGCTTCACAACCTGACGATTCCAAAGCATTCTCCTGAATCCCACCTAGGTTTTTACTAGTAGAAGATGTAAGGTCCTACATTCACTATAAGATCTCAAAGATAGGAGATCTAAACCTTGATAATGCCTATAGGGCACTGTGTGATGATGCTGGAAAGCTCAAAGAAGAGCATAAACACTTGGAAGTAAAGGGACTCACAAATGCACTGCATTTTCCCAAGGTTTTTAAAATGGAATGGATAAAGATTGTTCTTAGCAGAGTTCACGACAAGACTCTATGGCTAAACAAGCCAAAAGCTATAACAAAGGATTTTATACATGCGGTTACTGGTTATCCTACAACTAATAAACCACAGGCTCACAAACATCCATCTCTAGTAGAAGTTGAAAGACTAACTGGTGCAAAATCAGATAAAAGGGCACTAAAGGTCAACACCATTACCAACGTAGAGCTGAAGTTTGGAGCATGTGTTGTTGGATACAAGATATTCCAAGCAAGCTGAATGAACAACATATCTAGTACAGCCATGAGAACAGCTTATAAGATTATCAAACAGGGGAAGAAGATGGATCTGGAAAAGATCCTGTTACATCAATTTGAGGAGAACATGTGCACAATAAGGTCTTCACAGACAAACACTTGTAAGTTTGGTTCCCTCATAATGTGCATATTCTTTTATTCTAAAGAATACTTTCCTTCCATTGGAAAAGTTAACTGGGACACGAGCAGACCCATTACCATTCAGATAGGTGAATTCATTGAATCATTAGGGACAGATTTTGATAATATTATGCATGAGTATTTCAAAAGCATAAAGCAAGTGTTGCAAGCAAGAACTAGAATTCCTGAGAAATTGATAGAGGAACATCGTGAAGAAGTATGTTTTATGGTAGACACTGATTTCACATTCATACAAGCAGTAGTTCCAAGGGAATCATGGCTTTCTAAATTGGAATATGAAATCAAAGCAAGATTAGCCACTGAGTGCATTAAGGCACTATTGAATGAACCAATAGACAACAAGCAATTAAGATTTGGTACCTATGAAGAGGCCAAACTAAAGATCAAAACAAATGTTGTTGTCAAGAAGGCTGTAAAATAGTCAAAAAGAATGGTGAAGAATCTGAAAAATAATTTGAAAATATCTTCTGATGAAGAAGAAGAAATAGAAGAGGAAGAGGAACAAGAAGGTGAGGAGGAACAACAAAATAAGGATGAAATCACTGAGGAACAGCTTCCCATCGGTGATACAACAGAGAAACAAGAATCAGAAGAAGAGAAGTATGATTCACCACCTCCTCCTCGACCTAAGAAGTCTAGAACAAGAAGTCAAATAGCATAGGATGCAATTCCTTCTCCCATGGTGAAAGGGAAGGTGTATAAAAGGAAACCTGACACACAAAAGGCAAAACAACCAGCAAGGGCACCTGCCAAAAGAAGGAAATATGTTCAGACTGATGAGAACTTAGAGGAATCAGTAATGGATGAACCTGATACTGTAAAACTAGCAAAGGAAACAGCAAAGGTTACATCTCCAACTGAAGACATTGATGACATATGTAAGTCTATTTCTGAAGCTAAATCTGTTGGACATCCTAAAATTAGGAAATGGTTAAGATGGGATATAGTAGAAAAAAATAAGATTGAAGGTGCACTTATTGCTAAGATGTGCAAACACTATTATGTCCCACTGCACTTTACTACACGTGATGTTCCACAAGAACTATTGGATAGAATATCTTCTAGATTCACTTTTGCACTCCATGAGGAGAAAGAGAAAGAGTATTGGTTTCTCTTATGCCTCCTGAATCAACAAGAGAATAAATCAATGAATTCATGGAGAAATATGCAAAAAGATTCTCACCCAAGTTGAGAGCTTATAAATTTCTAAAAGAACAACTTATAGAGCTAGAAGAAGACACTCATAAAATATGGAGTGAGATACTAAATCTTGATGAGGAGAGCAGTCCTGAAAAGAACCCTATCAACAAAATAGATAACTCAAAATTTGAGTTAGACAGTGAAGAGGTATAGATCACAGGCCAAAAATAGACTGGCACTATAGATGAAGACTAGCCAAAAGATGGTGAAGAGGATCAAGTACCAGCAAGCCCCATCCACATAAACTTAGAGGATGAAGAATTTACCAAGGAAGAACTATCAATAAAAGGTAACTTAGATGTTGATATAAATGATGAATCATGGCTAGACAATATTTTCAATACCGCTACAGGACAAGACCCTACATCAGAGCTTCAAAAAGATGAAGACATCAATGCTACAAAGGGTAATATCGACGGACAGGACATAGCTATTGACAATGCAACAGTCAATACACCAAAAAACATGAATATATTAATAGATGTTATTGATATATAGTCAAGTCAGGAAAAATCATCTAAGAAAGATGATGATGTACCCAAGGATATGGGTACCGATGAAAACAGAGTTGCATCCAACACTCCCAAGGATATCGATACAGAAATGAAGGATGCAACCGATGTTCAGCAAGATGTATCAAAAGATCAAAACAAAGAGGCAGATAAAAACACTGATGATACAGTGAGAAAGGTTGAAGAGCAAGATAAGAGTGAAAGAGTAAAGAACAATGAAGGTATAAAAGTTAAAGAAGATTCATCTATTGATACACCCAAGGCAAATGAGGAGACGTCTTCACCAAACTAGCCAGTGGACACAGAACAAATACAAAAGGATGCCTCATCTTCTCGACACTCACCCATAAAGTCAACCCAATCTCACACCTTACAAATGGTGGTACATCAATCTTCCACCCAGCCAAAGAAGAAGAAAAAGAAAGCAGTAAAGAAAGGCATCTTGGTTGTCACACTGGATGAAGTCATTGAAGTTCCAACTTGGGACATTACCACTTTGGACAGTGACAAACTTCAAGAGTTTGGAGTACTATGTCAGAGAAAGGCCATTCAAAAAAAAATGATACAGGAACACAGGGAAACAATGGCACTTGACAAAGCAAGAGAAATTCTCCAACAACTTGTTTCTAAAGTTAAAATTGAAGCAAATGCTACAGTAAAGGAAAAAATTGTTGTTCTTACCGACGCCATCACAGAGCAAGGGATAGATGCAGAACAAGCAATGGAAGAACAAGCAGAAAAGAAATATCAATTCAAGTTAATTGATAAAATCAGCCAAGAAGTGGCATTGAACAAGGTAAAGCTCTCTAAAATCACTGATGAATTAGAGCCAATGATTGCTGAAGCAATCACCTTAGTTCAAAAGATGTGCACACTTGAAAATTTTTCAAAAGAGAATAGTGACAAACTAGCTGAAATAGATCATAATGTCACAACCAGTGCACAAAGCCTAACCTCACATGCCGATAGCATAAAGGCACATCATGACACGGTCATAGAGGCAAATAGGCTAAGGTAAGAAATATGGGATACTGAAACACAATTCAGAGGTGAGATTACTGAACTGCATGCACATATTCTGCCCAATCTTACTATTTTACAGCAGCATATTTCTGATGCTAGAAATCTTATAGCAACCCCTAAGATGTTTGTAGTAGACAACATCTATGAAATACATGTAAGGATTTCACTAGAGCACATGGATCTAGAAATGCTCAAGGAGAAATGGGAAAAGATGATGGAGGAGATCAAGTCCTCACATTCCCACCTTTTTGAAAAGTTGTAAGTACCTTTGCCTTTAGAATCAAAAAAGGAGGAAAGGAAATGTATATAGTTATGTACAATATATATATCAGAAGAAAAAGGGGAAAAGAAAAGTACATAAGGATATGTATATATACTTACACATACCGGCATATACAAAGGGGGAGTCATTCAAATGACTATGGAAGAAGTATACACAAGTGTACATACTAATACACTCAGTATGTTGCACATATCATGTTTTTGATACTAATGTAAAGGGGGAGATTGATGACATTATTTTTCCATTAGTAAACTTAGTGAAAAAACATTGACAAAGATCAACGGAAGAATAAAGCATTACCGAAAAACTAAAGCATTACCGGCAGACTACAAGCATTACCAGTGGACTGCAAGTATTACCGACAAACAGAGAGAATACCCGACAGAACACAAAGGTCACAAGAAAAATGATAAGTATGGAATCGACAAGCATCACCGGCGACCACAAGCATCACCGGCGACATAGTTTTGAGAACTAACCCGACAGGAATAGAAAAGGCATACCCGATGACAAGTTCAAGAAAGGAACACCGGCGACCAAGAAAACTGACAGTCAGTTAAAGAACCCGCAAATTGTGGATCTAATTTTTACACGACAGATAAAGCAATGTAATTCTATTTATAGAGTTTTTATTTGTTTTAAATCATAACTTGAGGGTCAAGCAAGATTTATGTAAATGTTTTAAAGCGTCCTAGCAGATCTAAAATATATCTAACTAAAGATCAAGGTCAAGTTGTAAACCTTGGATCTAGAGTTAACTTGCGATGCATGAATCAAGAATTGAGCCTAGTTTAGTATAAATAGATGTTCAAACTCAATTGTGAGTTATGAATTCGTTATTGATAGCCAAAAAGAGCATCTAAGGAGAAGAAGGTAGAATTCATGCAAAGGTTAGAAAGAGAATACATCAGTTGTCAAGAACACACAGAGGCTACTGACGAGCAGATAAAGGTATTATTCAATCATGGAAGGATGATTACTTATATGTATGAAGCTTTATAGGATCTATTTTTTTAGCAATCAAAGATTGCATACATCATTAGATAAAAGACTTATGTAGTTGCATTCTAACAAGTGCATCACATCTAAAATCCTTTTGAAGGTGGACTTAACAGTTCTTTACAAATCTCTTAACAGAGTGCACACTTAACAGTGTTGCTAAAGCTTCAAATGAAGTAGATCTTAATAGGTCTCCACTATAATACTCCTAATAGTGTAGGTCATCAGAAGTGACCAATTGTAAGCCTTAACTGGCCCCTTCTTATCTGCAGATAGTGAAGTCTTGTGGGTAACAATCCACACCACAGTTTTTACTTCCTAATAGGAGTTTTCTGTGATATCATATCTTGTGTTATGTGTTATCTATTTTCATGAATGTTTTTGTTATGGTTACATACTAAAAGAATTTATGATATGATTGCATATACATAAAGAAAGATGAAAAGTTAAATAAGCTAATTTACAAACTGATGATTAAGGGTTAATGGGCTAACCAAGAAAAGTTTTAGAGGTACTGATTCACCCCTCCCCTCTTAGTACATCATCTTAATATAATTCCAAAAATTTGATGTTATCAAGTCGGTACACTTGATTGATTAAGTCATAATTTGCAAAGATCAGGTTATGACTGAAAAGAGTTACTCTATCGAGCTAGACTAAGTGAGTGAGTATAGAGTTGTGTTGATCAGTTTTCAGTTACCAAGCAGTGAATGAAGTTAGCTACCGAGTTGCAAATAAAATTACTGAGTATAGGATATTGATTGTAAATGATGATAAGATCAAATTTAATACAAGGATATGACAATCTGGATGGAGATAGAATTAAAGGAAGTTTTTTAGAAGATCTACGAGTGAGAAAATCCAATGAGAAGATCTAAGGTGAAGATCAAGTGGTTAAACCTGATTATGTGAGTTTTGAGAAAAGTTCAAGTTACGAGGTAAAAGTGAAATGATTTACCGAGTCAATATTTATGAAGAAGATGATTGAACAATTGAGCGCAAATGATGGAAAACCTAAGAAAGAAAATTAAGAGGAAAAATTATGTCTATATAAATGATGAGAAACTAACAGATATTATGATGCTGGTGAATTGAATTAAGAAGCAAAAAGAAGCTGAAGAATAGAGTTACCGAGCAGGATAAAGAAGAATCTATAGTCTAAAATAGAGACAAATGGATTATGTGATTCCAGTATTCATGTTAGCATAAAGAATTTGACACAAGCAAAAGGTAGTTTATATATTTACAGATCAAAGTTGTATTGTTGCTTATTAGCATTGGTAACAAAGAAAATCTCTTAACCGAGTGGATTTAAAAAGCTTATTTGTAAATCCTAGACATAGGTGACAATCCAAAAGAGTATATAAAGTCCTCTAGCAAGGCCACTCCTAATAGGGTGAATACCTTAACCAATATGAGGGAAATCCCTTAACAGGGTCACATTTAGCAAATGTGTTTGTACTCTTTAACAGGATAAGTTCTTAACCGAGCGTACTTAATACTTAAAGAATTAAATGCTTAATTAGTATATTATTTTAAAGTTAAGTTTTTAAATAAACACTAGTTTATTAGTACCCCTTTTAAATGTTAGACTTTTAATGAAATGTTTAACATCATTTAATTACTTAACTATCCTTTTAAATTTATAAACTTTTCGACGTAATATATCGATAAGTGGGTAAAGACAACCCCTTATCATCGCGAGTGAATCTAAGGGTATTATCGTTACCTTTGACCTATTTCATGCATGGTTGGTCAACCATGGTCCAACTTTGCATGGTTGCCTCATTTTTTGTGTAGGGGTATTTGCTTTAGCCTAATGCTTACCGTATCCCATTTTGCACTTATCAGAGCACAATTGACTTTTTGGTCAAATTTGGTTGACTTTTGGTCAACTACCTTGATTTGTATGTGCATCCCTTCCTTATAGCTTAGCAGACCCTAGTATCCTTGTTTCTCGAATTATCAGTGCATAGTTGACTTTTGATCAACTTGGGTTGACTTTAGTCAATTATCTTGATTTGCATGCCGATCAAAGCATGCAGCTTAGGGATCCCTCTTGGATAGTTCTAGGAGTTATTCTGCATGGTTTGAATTTTAGTCAAACTTAGTCAAACTTGGTCAACCCTCTTCTGGTTGGACCCTTGGGTAGTTTGAATCACTTAAACTTGTTTAGATAATTGTTTCCCTCTGCATTGTTTTGCGTGCACGTGTTATTCTTGTGATAGTTTAGTAAACCTTTAGTGTGTTTTTTTAAAAATTGATTGTGTGTTTTTGCCCAACTTTTGGGCATGAAAATATCAAAGCTCTATCCTTCTCCTTCACATAACAATCGTTTCTCCTTCACATAAAAACTACTTATTCTTTTAAGGAATCTTCTAAGAAAAGTAAAGAGAATAATTTTGACTGGCAATTTAATTTAAGTGTTTGAAATGTTAATCACAATTGAGGAATTTCTTTAAGTGTCAAATATTAACTTTTTATATTTTTAATAACAATGAATAATCAATTTGATTTTTACATAATTTCAATCTCTTCCTCTTTATCTCTCCCTCTCTATGTCTCCCTTTGTACCTCCCTAGACCTCTTTCTATCTTTACCTCTCGATCTATCTATCTAGATCTATTTTGTCTTTACCTCTCGATCTCTCTCTCTATCTCTCTATCTATTTTTCTCCCATCCTCTCACTCTATATTCATCTCTATCTGTATCTCCCTCTCTCTCCTCCATGGATTTCTAGATACATTTTCCTCTCTCTCTCTCTCTCTCTCTCTCTCTCTCTCTCTCTCTCTCTCTAATTACTCATAAAATTACCATTTAATATTATTTACTCATTTTCTATTTTTTAAAAATTGTCATCCAATCTTTCCAAGATCAAGGAAATGTGTAGTGAAAGTAATAGTTAAACATAAAATGTAAGCATTGTAAAAATACATGATAAGTACACAACTAAGATAGATAGGTGAAATGATACTTTTATATATGTAATCATGTGTCTACTACATTCAATGTAACACACCTTTTTCCTATTGTTATAGAGTGTATATTTGTTTACAACAAAGTTAATGATAATCATGTATAAAAAAATAAAAAAAGTGTAGTTATTACAAATTTTGAGCCCAAAATCAAAGCATAGTATAAATGCATGAGGTAATATATGACTAAGATAGACATACTAAATGCAAAAATTTATATATGAAAGCATATGTCTTATGAACTATAACTGATTGAATGTTTGAAGGTATTAAGTTGATGACTATGCAAGGCATTAAATCAGTTAATGTATTGTATTGTCATTGATGTCAACTTGATATAATCTGTATGGTCATGAACATACTACCAAAGACTTCAAAGAACCAATGAATCAAAGGCTATGCTATCAATAATGCATATAAGTCAAGTATTCACAAAGTAACTGTATACACCGACGAACAGAGTAAAAGAGAAAAGTCACAGTGTTACCCGACGAGCAAATGCACAGCATTACCGATGAGCAATGTCACAGTGTTGCCCAACGAGCAAAGCATAATGTAACCCGACAGATAGAGTTACAGTGTTGCCTAAAGGAAAAGACAAGGATAAAGATCCTGAAGACAACTGAAGTCACACCGACAAAACAGTCAGTTATCACCGATGACTAACTGAAGTGTTGACCGAAAGAACAGAGAGTTTAGAAATGACAAAATTCTTAGATGTCAAGAGCTAAAAATAGACTTAACTGATACTTATCATTGTTTTATTCAAAAAGATAAAGTCGGAGATAAGTGAAGGATTTAAAGTTTCTTTGTCCAGTTGGCAAGAAGATCTCTTTGAGATTAAACTGGATTTTTGCTTTAAATCTAAGTGGTGAGAATTGTGGATCACACCAAGATCAAGAAAGCCAAGAAAATGGTGAAATCATGTCTATATAGAGACAACCTAATTCATTACAAAATTAGGGGAGAAAAAGTGAAGAGAAAAGAGAATAGATACTTAAGAGATTCTGAAGGAGAAGAAAGTCTTCATTTAGACCTAATCAACAAGCTGAGGAAAGAGCTAGATTCTGCAAACACTGACAAACAGTGAGACAGCATCATAGAGAAGAACAGTGTGGAGCAAAGGTATTGAATTGATTATATTGATCAGAGAGGTAATGCACTTACAATAGATCTAAAAATCTGTAATTCAAGTTGTATGTGTGAACAGATCACTTTACTGTTTCAGTTTAACCATTGAAGCATCAAGTCTCTTAACACTAGTACATTTGACCTCAATTTTCGATGACAATTGGTCGAAATTTTGACAGTAATTTCGACCAATTTACGACCAAAACTTTTGTCGGTCTTTTTTTGTCAAATTTTCGACGTATTTATAATTGGTCGAAATTTCGACCAAAACAAAGGTCGGAATTTTGACTATAGCCCAAGCCGTCATTTTTAAGTGCATTGGTCAAAATTTCAACCAATACTTCCACCAACGAGTGGTCGCAAATTTTGACCAATTAACCGAGGCATTGGTCAAAATTTCGACAAACATTTTTTAAAAAAAAATTTTTTTTTTTTTTTTTTTTTAAAAATTCTACTTG
>MU227053.1:348138-380231 GCA_018584345.1 Thuja plicata
CTCCACTTATCAGGTATTGGAAATGATGTTACTCAATACTTAGATACTGAATATGTGTTTCCCACAGGAGCACCCACAGTTGAACAAATGAGAGAGAAGCATGAGCACAACTGCATGATGATAGAGCTTGCTTCCTCACTCTCCGATGTTGAATTTGAAGATGTCAAAGCATGCACAACTGCAAAACAGATGTGGAACAAATTGAAGCTTGTACATAGTGGTGATATAAATGTTCTAAGATCCAAGGCAGAAAGCCTTAGAGGAAATTTTGATGATCTCAGAATGAAAGAAGGTGAAAACCTCACATAGTACAACACAAGAATCAAAGAGGTAGTCAATGCAATCTGAGGAGTTCAAGGTGTACTAGATGAAGATATAGTGGTAAGTAAAATTCTAAGAACCTTACTACCTACTTATGCTATTAGAGTATCTTCCATACAAGAAATGAGAGCAGTAGCAAATAGAAATGTTACTCTAGATAGTTTGATTGGAAGACAAATTTCATTTGAGATGAATAATTTTGATAATGGTGTCTTACCAAACATAGAGTCTGCATTCAAATATTCTTTGAGAATAAGTAAATCAAGTCATAAACACACTATGAGAAAAGATAGTGATAGTGAAAGTGAAGAAGAAGATCTTGATGAAATTGAAGCACTTATGGATAGAAGAATGCAGAGAGGCAAAGGTAAATTGCCACTTGTGTGCTTTAATTGTAAAGAGATTGGACATTTTGTTGCAAGATGTCCTAATAGAAGAAAAGATGACAGAAGTAATGACAAGTCATTTGAAAAGAAGTATGACAGAGGTGATTACAGAAGCAATAGACAATCAGAAAGAAGAGATACCTAAGACTACAAGGACAAAGGAAAGAATGCTAGTTACCTATCTAAATGCAAAGATGAAGATACTGACACCAAATATGAAGAAGACATAGAGATGGTGTTTGTGGCAGTAAAAGATGATTTAGATGATGATGAAGAAAGGTATGTATAAACTGCACTCATATCTAAAGTTAGTAAAAATGATGTCTGGATCATAGATAGTGGTTGCACTCGCCATATGACCGGTGACAAACAAAATTTTGAGACTTTTGAATACTACAATGGTGGTTCAGTAAGAATGGGTAATGATAGACCTTGTTTAGTTGAAGGTAGAGGAACTATAATGTCGAATAACCTGATAAAGTGTGAAAATGATTATTGGGTGAAAGGATTGAATTATAATCTATTGAGTGTTTCTTAGTTGAATAATTTAGGTCACAGAGTAGAATTTGAAAATCAGAAGGCAAAGAGCTTCAATGAATTAGGAAATTCGATTGGCACTGGTGAGCAGACAAAAGGTAACTTATTCTATCTGAATGATACTGACACCACTTGCTTAATGGCTAGAAATGAAGACATATGGCTGTGGCACAAAAGATTATGTCATGTGAACTTTGACAACATGATAAAGATAAGTAAAAAGAGAAATGTAAGAGGTTTACCGATGATGACTAAACCCGACAATATCATGTGCAAAAATTGTCAAAAAGGTAAGATGACAAAGTCTAGTTTCAAAAGAAAAACCCATACATCTGATACCATTCTAGAATTAGTCCATATTGATCTATGTGGACCCATGAGGACAAAGAGTTATTATGGAGATAGATATTTTATTCTCTTTGTTGATGATTACTCTAGAACGATGGCGGTTATGTTTCTAAAAGATAAATCAGAAGGATTTAAGATGTTTAAATGGTACAAAGAAATGGTTGAGAAACAAAGTGGTAAGGAATTGAAATGCTTAAGATTAGATAGATGAGGGGAATTTATTTCAGATGAATTCACTAACTTTTGTAATGAGCATGGAATCAAAAGATAGGTCTCTGCACCAAGAACACCACAGCAAAATGGAATTGCTGAAAGAAGGAATAGATCCATTGTTGATTGTGCAAGGACATTGATGATAGACAAAGGCATCACCCAAATCTTCTGAAGGGAAGATGTCAGTACTATTGTTTACACATTGAACAAAGTACAATTGAAGAAAGACACCTTATGAGCTTTGGTATGGTTACACACCCAATGTAAGTTACTTCAAAAATTTTGGTAGTCAATGTTATATCTTAAAAGATGATAGAAATGGAAAACTTGACTGCAAAAGTGATAAAGGAATATTTCTAGGGTATTCCACCAAGGGCAAGGCTTATAAATGTCTCAATAAAGCCTCTAACAAAATAGTTGAAAGTGCAAATGTAAAGATAGATGAATTTGCAGAGAAAAATGAAAAGGAAAGCACAAAACAACCAGAGGAATACAACAGGTTTGTCTACAATGAAGAACCTGACACTCTATCCGGCCAACAATGTAGAGCTCCCGAGAAACAGATCATTGCACCCGAGCATTAGGCTGCAAATACCGACAATCAGGATATTGCTCAAGATGATGTACTAAGTGATCAAGAACAGAATGAAGGACAAAATGATGATCAAGATGATAGACAAAGATCTGAATTTGTACTTGTTAGATATGTCAGAAGGAACCATCCACGGAACCAAATCATTGGAGATAAGAAGGCTGGTATGAGAACCAGAAGTAAGTCTCTAAATACAAGATGTCTAATTTGTGATTTTGAGCCAAAATCTATCAATATTGCACTTGATAATGATGAATGGATAAGTGTTATGAATGAAGAGATTGAGAAGATAGAGAAAAACAAGACATGGACACTTGTACCGAGACTAGATGACAAGAATGTCATTGGTACAAAATGGACATTCAGGAATAAACTAGATGAGAATGGAGAAGTCACCAGAAACAAAGCAAGACTAGTATGCAAGGGGTATGCACAAGAAGAAGGGATTGACTATGGAGAGACCTTTGCACCTAGTTCTAGGCTAGAAGGAGTGAGAATATTACTTTCTTATGCTACATTTAAAGGCTTTAAGGTATACCAAATGGATGTCAAGTTTGCAATCCTAAATGGAATACTTGAAGAAGAGGTTTACATTGAGCAACCAGAAGGGTTTGTTGATCCAAACAAGAGGGACATGGTATGTAGACTACACAAAGCCTTGTATGGATTGAAACAAGCACCCCGAACCTGGTATGAAAGACTTCATTCCTATCTCATAAGTATTGGATTTGTAAGGACTAGTGAAAATAGTAATATTTATTTGAAGGAAGATATTGATGCTAATATTTTGATTGCTGAGATATTTGTTGATGACATAATATTTGGAGGAAATGATATGATATGCAAATCATTTGCAAATGAAATGAGAAAAGAGTTTATGATGTTTATGTTTGGAGAGATCAATTTCTTTCTTGGTCTACAGATCATGCAACAAGATGAAGGTATTTTCATTACACAATCCAAATCCATCAAGGAAGTGTTGAAAATATTCAAGATGGAAGATTCCATACCAGTTGGGACACCGATGGCAACTGGATGTAAGCTGACAAAGGAGGATAAGTCATCAGAGGTAAATCAGACTTTGTACATATCAATGATTGGAAAACTCATGTATTTTGTACATACTAGACTAGATATTGCACATGCAGTAGGAATAGTTGCAAGATTTTCTTTAATCCCAGGGAATCACATATGACTGCTATGAAAAGAATCCCAAGATATCTGAAGAATATCGAGGAATATGGCTTATGGTATAGAAGAGAAGGCAAATTTGAACTTAAGGTCTTTATCGATGTTGATTGGGATAGAAATATTGTTGACCAAAAGAGCACAACTGGAGGAGTATTCTTTATGGGTGAAAGACTTGTCACGTGGATTAGCAAGCAGCAATGATGCATCTCTCAATCTACTATTGAAGCAGAGTATGTTGTTGATGCTGCAAACTACTCAAATATTGCATGGATCAAACAGTTACTGGAAGGTATGCATATGAAAATTCTTGAACCAGTAATTATCTATTGTGATAATACAAGTGCAATAAACATTTCCAAGAATCCAGTCATGCATGCTAAGACAAAGCATATTGCTATCAAGTATCATTATTTGAGAGAAAAATTTCAAGCAAAGGAGGTGGTACTTGAGTATGTGCAATCTAAGGAACAATTAGCTGATATCTTCACCAAGCCACTGTCCAAGGATACATTTAGGTACTTGAGAAAGAGAGTAGGGGTCAGACCCTTGTCTACTAGTCAGTAAGATGACTAGAAGGCTGCATCAACCTACATATTATCATAATATCATTCATGTTGATGCAAGCATAGAGATGGACTTCAAAGATAAATCTATACACAACAAGGTATTTATCTACTCTTAGCACCAGAGTCATTGTATTTTCGTTGGATTGGGAAATTCAAGGAGTATATTATGGATAGAAAGGATTTGTTTGGCATTACTGTCAAAAATATTTGTTTCGCATTGTTGTCAAAGGGAGAGATTATATCCTTTATCACCTCAGGGAGAGATTTATCACATCAGGGAGAGATTATATCCATCACAATATCCAAAGGGAGAGATGTAACCAGAAAGGGAGAGTACATACAAAGGGAGAGAATTGTTGAAACGAGACATCAAAAAGAAAAGAGAACAATCAAAGGGAGAGAGTTTGACATAGGAGGTGAACACATCACATCAAAGGAAGAAATATTCTACATCTATCCAGTGAAGGGATTGAAGACAGAAAGAAAGCTGCAAGAATCAAATCTAAGCTATAAGAGCTTACCAAGGACTAGATATTTGTATCAGTTATAGTACATAATATTGGTAGTTTGATGAACTTCAACTGTTATATTTCATATTTTATTAGTGATAATATAGTGTGATAATGTAGTGTGTTGCCATTAATGCCAAAGGGAGAGATTGATGAACTATAACTGATTGAATGTTTGAAGATATTAAGTTGATGATTATGCAAGGCATTAAATCAGTTAATGTATTGTATTTTCATTGATGTCAAATTGATATAATCTGTATGGTCATGAACATACTGCCAAAGACTTCAAAGAACCGATGAATCAAAGGCTATGCTATCAGTAATGCATATAGGTCAAGTATTCACAAAGTTATTTTATACACCGACGGAGTGCACACCAATGGACAGAGTAAAATAGCAAAGTCACAATTTTACCCGACGAGAAAATGCACAGCATTACCGATGAGAAAAGTCACAGTGTTTCCTGATGAGAAAAGAACTGTGTAACCTGACAGACAGAATTACAGTGTTGCCCGACGGAAAAGACAAGGACGGAGATCTCAAAGACAACTGAAGTCACATCGATGGAATATTCAGTTATCACCGATGACTAACTGAAGTGTTGACCGATAGAATAGAGAGTTTAGAGATGACAAAATTCTCAGCTGTCAAGAGCTAAAAATAGACTTAACTGATACTTATCATTATTTTATTCAACAATATAAAGCCAGAGATAAGTGAAGGATTTAAAGCTACTTTGTCCAGTTGGCAAGAAGATCTTGTTGAGATTAAACTGGAGCTTTTATTTAAATCTAAGTGGCGATAATTGTGGATCAAGCCAAGATCAAGAAAGTCAAGAAAATGGTGAAATCATGTCTATATAGAGACAACCTAATTCATTACAAAATTGGGGGAGAAAACGTGAAGAGAAAAGAGAATAGATGCTAAAGAGATTCTGAAGGAGAAGAAAGTCTTCATTTAGACCTGATCAACAAGCTGAGGAAAGAGCTAGATTCTATAGACACCGACGAATAGTGAGACAACATCATAGAGCAGAACAGTGTTGAGCAAAGGTATTGAATTGATTATATTGATCAGAGAGGTAATGCACTTACAATAGATCTGAAAATCTGCAATTCAAGTTGTATTCGTAAACATATAACTTTACTATTTTAGTTTAACTATTGAATCATCAAGTCTCTTAACCGAGTAGGACTTAAAAGTATTCTATAATTGAGATACATCCCAAGGAGTATCAAAAAGTTTGATCATAGAAAGTAGCATTGGATATGCCCGATACCTATTGACAGGCCAAGTGAGTGTTTGATCAAGGATGGTAGCATTAGATGTCAGATACTAAGTGACAAAATATCTTTTAAATCCTCTAACAAGGTCACACCTAACAGTGTGTTTGTAACCTTTAACAGGGTTGGCTCTTAACCGAGCTCACTTCAGAAGAGTGAAAACTTGGGGTACCGGTCCCAGTGGTTTTTCACTTAACAGGGTTTCCACATTAAAAATCCATGTGTTATGTGTTTATGTTTCATTACTTTACTATTTTGCATTTCACAAAAGTTATTATGGATTGATCGGTATACACTAGTTATTTACTGTGTTTTGGTAAATAGTAAGACTGCTTATCGGTAAACATACATAAGAAGGTTTTGCAAAGCATTTCAAAAAGTAGAAATTTGTTATAAGTATTTCAAGGCATTCATCTTGTAGGACTGAGTATAAATAGAGGCTTAAAAGTGGTAATAAGTTTTAAGGGTTGATTTAAGGATTAATTTTTGAGGCCACTGATTCACCCCCCCCCCCCCTCNTTCCCCCCCCCCCCCCCTCTCAGTTATTACTAACAATGTCTAATCCATTCAATGTAACACATCTTTCATCTAAAGTTGTAACATGTATATTGAGGTGGTATGGGAGATATTAATATATAAACAAGAGAGAATGAAAGAGGGAGAGATAGACAGGAAGAGGTAGAAAAGGTATAGATGATGAGATAGTTTAATAGAGAGAAAAGGAGATATAGAGAGGATAAAAGGAGGAGAAGTACAAAAGAACAAATACTTAGTTGACCATTCTTATCTATTTGGCGTACCCATTGCACACTAAGGTGCGATTGTTAGTTTTTATTATGTTGAAAGTGTTTCCTATTTGAAATGAAAGACCTAAAATTTAAAAATCAATGGTTTACCTATATCTAGAAGCATGGACAACCATCAAAAATATTATGGTTGTCCAATTTTTTCAATTTTTCTTTGTCGTTGTCTTTTTTTATTTTAACTTTTGACTACTTCTAACGTAAAAAGGTTACTATTTTTTACATGAAAATCTTTACTCCAACTTTTGTTCACTTCTTTTCCACATTTGTTTGCTTGCGTGAAAAGACATCCCATTAATATTTATTATTGTGTCAGTGACCATATTTTAACAACTGTCAGATATTTGTTCACATATCTATCATTCATTGTTTCAAGTATGTTTTCCTTCATTTGTTGTTTCAACTATCTTCCAAATTAAGTCTACATTTTTGTTGTTTCAACTATCTCCCAAATTTGAGCTCGGTGTCACTGCACGTCATCCCATGAATGCCCAATATTTGTGGAATAAGCATCCAAGTAAGCAAGAGAGGGTGTTTTTACTTATGGGACATGTAAATATATGTCTGACATGGTGTAGAGGACACACACTCAATGGATTAGATGAGGATTCCTTAAAAATATGTGCTTGTTTCCACAGATTTGGGCAGAGCGATATGCGGGTATTTTGTCTTTCTTTATTGAAAATTAAGTCTTCATTAGTTGTATATTTGGATGTGCATTATGTTATGATACTTTCTTTGGTTATTGGGTACAACCAAAGTTAAAAATAATTTTATATGATCTCCCCCCATAGTTATCAGAAAGGGCCGAAATTAAAATGCCTAGATAAATATTGGTTTATAAGAAGGGATATTTTCCTTGGGTTTATTCATTATGTGCATTGATTTTCCTTTCATTTTTTTTAATCTATAACATTGATATTTTATTGATATTAAAAGTAAAATATTACATAAACTTTTGCTAGTTTAGAAATTATCTTCCATCCATTTACAAAGTCTACCCAGACCTAAACTCTACTTTCTAGCAGTATTCCATAAAATAGAAGACATTAAAATCATATTATAATAACTAACTATAAGATGGAGGTCGTGTTTCTCCCTCATTACAAATGATTTCTTTGTCTTTGTCCTCTGACAACCTTAATATTGATTTCCATATGCACTTCTCCGAGTGCCTACAGCTTTAAAGGTCTTCAAACACCTTCACATGAGTATATAAAAAACTTTCTAATTTCCATCCCACTCATCAGTTGTTTCCTTCATGTTTCATCTTAATGGTCCACAAAATTCAAAATGTCAAAATTTGGACTTACCCTACTATCTTTTTTACTTAATTCCTTGCCTTCTTACCGCCTTGCTTGCCCCATTTTTTCTGGGAACATTTTCATAAACTACTCTGAGCCTTTCATCCCCTCGAAGCCTAGCCATCTCCACTAAATTCTTTAGGCATTTCCATTTGACATCAATGTCTGCAAGATAAGCATCCTTGTTAACCTTTCCCCACCATTAAAAATGGGACACGACCATAGACCATGCCTTCGTTCTCATCCTCAAAACATTATTCATAATCAAAGCCAACTCTGGGGTTAGCCCATTCTAGGATTGAATCTAGGCCAATGAGGATTTATTTGTCAAACATTAGTTCAATTATGTGTTTTACCTCCTTTTCAATTTCACCCAACTGTAGCGCCCAAGCAACAACCATTGAGATCACATCAACATTGGCCCTCCACTTTAACTTCATGTCTTGGAATTGGGTGTGTAAGACGTCAATTACTGCAGTCACAATATTTTCCTCCTTCAGATTGAGCATTCCCAAAATTCTCTCCTTTCTTACATACCCCTTGAAATATTTATGTTGTTTCTTCGTGTCAACCAAGAAAGAAGCCTCCATTGCACACTTCATTTTTTTTTTTCATTGCCTTTTTGAGCTCTGCACTGTAATTGTAAAAACCTTGCTTTTATTATTCCCAATCGTTGCGAAATAATTACTTCGCTCAAAACTCTCAACTTGGAAAATGCACCTATCACCTCTGCACCTATCAAATCCTGCCATCATCATCATTTCAATGTTAGGCATCATCTTTTAGGTTTTCCTCCATGGGTTGCTATTAATTTTCATTAAGAGTTGTCAAATGTACTCCTTCCTGCATTATTTCCTTTGATCAACACATCACAAGTTGATATCACATTTTTTTACGGTGTTTGTTGAGATATGAAGACAAACCAATGGCTAAATTGGAGAAGGAAAGTTGTTAAAAAAACCGCATTCTATCCAGACTTTTCATTTTTTTAATTTTTCTTTAAAAATTTAGACCTGCAACTACCCAAATGTGAATTCATCATAATGGATTTCATTCACATTTTCTATATCAGAAGCTTATTTTTACAAAATGTCAATATCCTAATTAACTTCGCGCCTTGCATGGATGATTTTAAAGTCTTGAAAAGGCTGAAGTAGATAGATGATTTCTATCACAATATTAGTCAAGTGTCACGTGTTGACATCACCATTTTTAATTGAATTCACAATTACCTGTGAATCACCCTCCAGATGTAATATTGTAACCTTTATCTTGAGGCCTACCTGGATAGCAAGTAGTGCCTCTCTAACCTCAGCTACATTATTGGTCCCATCATGTAGTCTTTGAGAAGCTATTGTAATTAACTCCCCATTCCAATCTCTAACTATGACCCCTAGAATAGAGGGGGCCGAATTTCCCTTAGAGGCTCCATCAAAATTTATTTTAATCCACTCTTTATCTGGTTTGATCCATTCTGCCACCTTCCAATCTATTTTTGTTTGTTAGGAATAAGGTGTCTCAACCTTGGATAATTCCTATTCTTATTATTTGTTTTGTAAAATGTATTTTCTTGCAAATAATGTAATTAAGTGTGAGTGTACATGTCTAGTTGGCATGTTGATGTGTCACTCCACTTGATGTGTCGAGATCTTGAATTGTGTGTAAGGAGATCATGGCTGAAACGGTTATGATGGATTCCTATGACATGTAAGAGCTATTTCTAGGAGATTTCAATGACAGGTGAAGACATGCAAAACATGTGGCAACTAATAAAGTTGAGTACTTTACACTCTTCCTCCTTTTGTTCCCTAATACGACTATCCTTGGAAGTTGCCCTAAAAAGGAAAGCGCATGATATAAGTGTTTTTTAGGGTTACAGGAAAGGATACAAAAAGAGTGTATTATTGGTATGATCTGGTGCTACTGGATTTGTCTTAGATTGTCGATTGTCTCCTAAAAGAACTTGCATTGCAAGTGTGTTGTAACCGTTGTGTTGAAGATAATACATTGTGCAGGTTTTGGAGTGCTGGGGTTTTTTACCGAAAGGTTTTCCCCAGGGTAAATCATTGTGTCATTCTCTATTTTCTGTATGCATGGTATGTGGCTACAATATCATTTTTAAAGTAGTTAACAAATATGAGATTGTAAGGATTTAAAAGAATTTTCACAATACTTTCCTATAGAGATTAGTGTAGGAAGTTGTTTCCGCACCTGAGTTTCCTTATAGTGTTCCTGACCACCCCAAGATTTCCATTCTGAATTTTCAAGCATGACCATTCTGCATGTAGCCTCCTGTCATTAGCCAAATAAACCACATCACCCTTCTGATTCAGTGGTGCAACTTTCATTACTTCCTCAATTGAGGATTTAATTCTACTTTTGACTCTATCCAATATTTCCTCTTTCCCCTGAAAAACTCTATGATTCCTCTCCTTCCATATTTCCCATATAATGATAGAGGGACATATGCTCCATAATGGAGACATGGTTTAAGTCTTTGATTGTGTGGGCCAGCACTCAAAAATACCTATTACAGTATTGGGCATCGACCCCATCCAATGCAACTTTGTTTTTATCATCTGTCGATATTCTTGTGCAAATGGGCATTGAACCAAAAGATGGTCCACATCTTCATTGGAAAAGTTGCATAACACACCTTGAGTTGGCCCATAATATCCAAATATTTTCCTTCTTTCAGCTATTAATATCCTTCCATGCACTGCTAACCAAGCAAAAGAGCCCGCTTTAGGAAGACAATGCATATTGTAGCATAGTTTAACTGGCCAGCCTCTGTTAGCCTCATCAATTTCTAAAGTTTTGTAGCCCACCTTTGCTAAATATGAACCATTTGAAGCTACACACTGGATTATCTTGTTTTTTTTCTACGTTCTAATCGCATTCCTTGATTGGAATAAAGCCTCCATAATTCCCTTATATTGATTGGATAAGGTTGAATTATTCAAGTTCCTCCACGACCATTGTGAGCCAAAAGGAGTGTCATTAACAGCAAGGTAGTCTGAAAATTTATGCCCCATCACTCAGTCAAAATTTTTCTAAACTCCCCATAGATCTCTTCATTTTTTAACGGTCCATATCCATTCCATGAGTCTCTCTAGAAGGATGCACTATTACCATCTCCAATTTTCCATGATATATGATCTGTTATGACATTCCTGCATTCCACTATAAAATTTCAAACTGGTGATCCCTTTGGGGGATTTCTTATAGTCAAAATTCTTTCATTTTCATTAGATTCTAGATATTTAGCCTTCAAAATATTTACCCAAAGCCGATTAGGATCACTATAAATATTCCAAACAAGCTTAGCACTGAGAACTAGGTTCATTTTTTTCCAGTTCTTCAAACCAATCCCACCTTTGGATTTTTTATTACAAATTTTGTCCCACGACAATAGAGGCCACTTTTCCTCTTCACAATCACCACTCCAAAAGAATTTTCGCATATGTTTTTAAATGATACTACGAACTTTTCTAGGGATCCTAAGGCAACTCATTGAAAAAATGGAAATTACAGATATCACATTTTACAAAAGGAGGATTCTCCCTGCCAAAGTAAGCCACTTACTCTTCCACCCATCCATTCTCTTAATGAAGTCATCCATTAAATATTTCCATAGATGGGGCTTACATACTCCTTCAAAAAGGGGCACCCCGAAGTATTTTCCTGGCAATTTTTCATGTTTAATTTTCAGAATGTTACATAACTACCTTTGTAGATCTACACTTGTGTTGAAAAAGTAGATTTCAGATTTTTTCCAGTTCACACATTCTCTGGAGGCTGCACTGAATTGATTCAAAGTTTATTTGATTACCCTTGCCTTTCTTTTTGTTTCATCCCCCATTAAATAATTGTCATCTACAAACTGTAAACGAGTGGTAGATTTTAGCCCCTCTGCTATAGAAATTCCTCTCTATGCACCCTCTAGCATTTTGCTAGCTATTAATCTCCCTAGAGCTTCATCCATTATTATGAAGAGAAAGGGAGAAATAGGGTCCCCCTGTCTTAGTCCTTGAGAAGTTTAAAAGAAACCCTGTGGACTTCCATTTACCAAGATGGATATCCTAGGGGTGTTTATGCAACTTGATATCAACTTCAACCAATCCTCTCTGAACCCAAACCTCTACAACACTTCTACTAGGAAGGATCTATTAACATGGTCATAAGCCTTTTTATATCCAATTTTATCATCATTTTAGCCACTTTTTCTTGTCTTACCATGTGGATGGCTTCATGTGCAATAATAATCCCTTCAAATATGGATCTGTCGGGTGAAAACCATTCTATTCGGGGGATATTACATTTTCAAGCATTGGTTTTAGTCTATTTTCTATTACCTTTGCAATTAATTTATAAATGGTGTTGCACAATGCAATGGGTCTAAATTCATCAAAGGACCGACTTTCCCCTTTCTTTGGAATAAGAGATATAAATGTATTGTTGAAATCCTTCAAAATGAATCCACTTTTTCAGGATTTCTCAACCACCTCCCACAAATATTCTCCCAAAATGTTCCACATTTTTTGAAAGAAAATTGCAAGGAAACCATCTGGCCCTGGTGCTTTATCACACCCCAATCCCCCCAATGCTAACCTTACCTCCTCCTTTGAAACTGGAGCCATTAAAATATCATTATTATCCTCTAAGATTTTATTGGGAATAATTTTTAAAATATCCTCTAAACCCCTTAACCCCACTAAATTATTCACAAAATTTTTCTGGAAATAATTAACAGCAGCCTGATTAATCTGTTGCATATATGTGATTAAGTCCCCCCTACGCATCTTTTATAGAGAAGATACTATTCATATCTCTTCTAACTTTGACTAACTTATGAAAGAATTTTGTATTTTGATCCCCCTCTTTGAGCCATGTTTCTCTTTATTTTTGCTTCCAAATAATTTCTTCCCTAGCCAGAATTTATTTATAGTTTCTGCGGAGCTCCTGCTCCTCATAGGATTTCTCATCCATACCCTCAGCAATTATTCTATCATTTAATGCAACTAATTGGTGTTCCAAATTCAATTTTTCAACAAAGATGTTTTTAAAGGAATCTATGTTCCAAATTTTTAATTGATCCTTGAGGAATTGTAAATGCAGAAAGAAGATAAAGGATTTATTACCTTTCCACACCGGAGTGTTAGTCCACCAATCAACAATTTTGGGCAAGAATGTTGCATCCATTAGCCACATTGACTCAAAATTGAAGGGTGACCTTTCAGGGGTAATGTCTTCCTAGATGTTGTAACTGTTGGATGATATAAGTTTTGGTTACTGATCATGTTGTTGATATTCATGTTTTGTCACTGATGTCAACATATATTTTTGTGGAGAAGACATACTGACTACTTGATTAGGAGTGTACAAACACTGTACGGATGATTCAGAATTATCAAAGTTGGATTTATGCAGAAGGATGTGTGTTGACCTTATTCCTAAGGTCTCTTGGCTTTATGTTTCATATTGCGGATGTTACAGTTGATTTGATGAAGACTGGTTTTTCTGGACTATAACTATGATTCTGGAATAGAGCAGGTCTCTGTATTTCAGGTATATCTTTCTGGTGAAGATATTTCAAATGATGTGAGATTACTGGTGGAAAGCTCACATATTTTGGAGTAATGGGTTGATTTTGATCGTTCTTTGGATACTAGTGATGTCAATTGTGGCGTGTATTCTAGAGAAGACCTAGTTCCTGGCCGACTTCAGACATGTAGCATGTAAAATTAATTGTGAGTGTGGATTGTGGATCTGGAAGTATATGAGATGGATTATAGTTGATGTTTACTTGTTATAGGTACCATGTGTATCTTAGCAAGGGTTTATATAATTATTTGTATGATGGAAAGCCTTAATTGGCTGACCTAGTTAATTATGTATTAGGAAAGCTTAACTGGCCGACCTAATGAATTATTGTAAGAAGGTATATATGGATAATATTTTCTTATGGAGAAGATGTGGTAGAGAATTAAGGACAGAGATGTGTGGAAGCAGCGAAGATTGTTGACTGCTGGATATAGAGAAGATTTGATACTTCATTGGAACTGACCAAGCAAAGACAGTTTCTATCAGACAGTTCACTGGATTGTGTATTTGTTTTATACACTTGATTCAGATTGTAAATCCTTGAGGGTGAATTTAACCTTCTTTGGGAAGTGTGCCTTGGTATTGAGCCTACTATTTTCTTTGGCTCCTAATAGGGTTTGTCTCCTAACAAGGCCTGTGTACTGTAATGTTGTAAACAAGATCCTAACAGGGCTAATATCTTTTAACATGGATACTATACTCTTAGTACATTATTTGTGGGTGTTAATTCCCATCAGGGTTTTACCTTTAATAGGGTTTCCTTGACAACAAATATTGTGTTATAGTGTTGGCATTTACTATGTTATTATTTGCATTTGCAGATTTGATTTATAAAGTTTAAAGATTAATAATCTATACTACAACTGATTCCCGCCCCCCCTCTCAGTTGTCTTGTGGACTGTTATTCCTAACAATTGGTATCAGAGACACTAGTCCTCAGAGATAAAGTTTAACAGATTAAGGTGATCCTAAAGATGACTTACTATAGGAAGGATAGTCCAAAGTTTGATCCTGAAAACTTTGACAGTTGGCAGAACAAGATGAGAACTCATTTGCTATGTCTGGGAATTGATTACTGGATGATAACAAAGAAGATAGAAAAGGTAGCAACTGAGGATGAATTAGAGAAATCCATTGAAGTTGAAAAGAAGTTATTTTCATGTAATATGGTTGCAAGGGAATCTTTGATCAGCACACTATCAGAAGGAGAATTTACTAAAGTAAAACACTTGGACTCTGCACATGAAATATGGACAAGACTGGAAGCATTATATGTTGGAGACAAGTTTACAAAGAAAGAAAAGTTACACAATTGGAAGACAAATATGGAATCACTGAAGATGAGAGAAGATGAGAATATAAGAGCATATGCACAGAGAATTACTGAAGTGGTTACTGGTATTAGGAACTCTGGAGGAACTTACAGTGAGGAAGAAGTGATTGCAAAGATACTCAGATCTTTGACACCTGCATATAGAGCTAAAGTTCGGGCCATAGAGGAGATCATACCTTTGACACCGAACTTCACCAGAGAGATGTTGATTGGAAAGCTAACTACATTTGAGTTTAAAGAATTGGGAGACACTTTACCTAAAGTTGAGTCAGCATTCAAAGCAACCGTGCACAAGAACAAAAGGATCTTACCTATAAATGCAAGAACAAGAAGAAAGGTCTAAGAGAAGAACTTGGATCCTATGATGATGAATGGGAAAAAATACAGGAAGAAGAAAGGAAGCTAGATGAAGTTGTGGCACTGATTGATAGAAGAGAAAAGAGAGGTAAGGATAAATTTGAAAAAAAATTACCTTTGAAATGTTTTTCATGTAACAAGATTGGTCATTTTTCATCTAGATGTCCTACAAGAATTCCAAGCACAAACCTAAGTTTTTCAAGTCTAAGTACTCAAAGGAAAAGGAATGTTATTATGCTAGTGAGGGTATATCTAATGATGAGGATGATGACTATGATGAAATTGAATTTATTGCTATTAAGGATGATAAACCTATGCATGAAGAAAAAGCCTTAGTATCCCGAGTTGAAAAGAAATCTGAATGGGTCATAGATAGTGGTTGTTCACATCATGCGACTGGAGATAAAAACAAGTTTGTGAGTTTGAAAAGACATGATGGTGGTGTTGTTAGATTTGGTGAAAATAATCCTAAACTTATTGTTGGAGTTGGATCTATTTCTTTGGATGGAAAGACTAACACTAACAATGTATTACTTGTTGATGGACTTAAGCATAATTTGTTGAGTGTTGGACAGCTAGTGGATAAGAGCTATCAACTAAACTTCATTAATGGTAAATGTTCTATCAAGAGTAAAATAGGAGACTTGATAGCATCAGGTACTAAATCCAAAGGTAATGTATTTGAACTAAATACATCTGAAGCTTCTTTTTTTATTGCGAAGGTTGATGATAGTTGGTTATGGAACAGAAGATGTTGTTATGTTAATTTTGATAACATTGTGAAGGAAAGTATGACAAAAGCAATAAGAGATCTACCTATAATTGTAAAGCCATCTAACACTATGTGTAGAGAATGTGTTATGGGGAAACAGACTAGAAGCACTTTCAAGAGCAAAACTTATTCAGAAAAGGGAAGTTGGATCTGGTGCATACAGATTTGTGTGGTCCTACAAGAACAAGATCATACTGTGGTGAAAGGTATTTTATACTTTTTGTTGATGACTTTTATAGAATGATGTGGGTTACATATTTGAGAGAGAAATCTGAAGCGTTTGACAAGTTCAATTTATTCAAGGAAAAAGTTGAGAATGAGTCTAGTTTAAAGATGAAGTGTTTGGGATCAGACTGAGGAGGAGAGTTTACATCAGAGCTGTTTAATACGTACTGTGAAGAAAATGGAATACACAGACAAACTTCAGCCCCTAGAACTCCACAACAGAATGGGATAGCAGAGAAAAGAAATAGAACCATATTAGATGTTGCAAGGAATATGTTGTTGGAAGGAAATGTGTCACATGTTCACTGGAGAGAAGCAGTTGGCATTTTTGTGTACACATTGAACAGAATTCATATCAGAGAAGGTACAAGTAAAAATCCTTATGAATTATGGTTTGATCATACACCTACTCTAAAATATTTCAGAATATTTGGAAGTAAATGTTATATCAAAAGAGATGATGAGATAGGAAAGTTTGATGCTAGAAATGATGAAGGAATCTTCCTTGGTTATTCCACTAAGAGTAAAGCATATAAATTTTTCAATCTGAGATTGAGGAAATTGATTGAAAGCGCCAATGTGAGGATAGATGAAAAGTTTTAAATTTAGGAAAGGATATATGATTGTGGTCAGATAACAAAAACAAAGGAGGTTGTTGCTGAACCTGAAGGACCTTTGATGATCAAGAATGAGATTGAAGAAGAAGAACAAACTGAATCTACTAAGATATTGAACAGCAAGGTATGTCAAGAAGAACCATCCTAAAGATCAAATTATTGGTGATGCAAATAGAGGGATGATGACTAGATCCAAAGCTAGAGATGAAATTTGTTTGATTTCTCAAGTTGAGCCAAAGACTACTGATGAAGCATGTAGAAATGGATCTTGGACTAAAGCCATGGAAGAAGAAATAGAAAAAATAAAGAAAAACAATACTTGGGAATTTGTTCCAAGACCTAAGAACAAAAATGTGATTGGCACTAAATGGGTTTTCAGAAACAAGATGGATGAGGAAGGCACAGTGGTAAGAAATAAGGCTAGATTGGTATGTAAAGGCTACTCACAACAAGAAGGTATAGACTATGAAGAAAAAATTTCTCCTGCTGCTAGATTAGAAGCTGTGAGACTATTCCTTGCTTATGTTTCACATAAAGACTTTAAAGTGTATCATATGGATGTAAAGTCAGCATTCTTGAATGGTGTTCTAGAAGAAGTGTACATTGAGAAACCTGATGGTTTTCCTTTGACAGATGATGAAAACATGGTTTGTGGACTGAAGAAGGCACTGTATGGACTAAAACAAGCACCAAGGGCATGGTATGCAAGACTGGACAAATATCTACTTCATCTTGGTTTCAGAAAAGGTAATGCAGACGATAATTTTTATTTGAGAACTGGTGAAGATGGAATCTTAATTATAGAAGTTTTTGTTGATGATATCATTTTTGGAGGCAATGAAAAAATGAGTAAGAAGTTTGCTAAAGAAATGGAGAATGAGTTTGAAATGTCAATGATTGGTGAGATGAAATTTTTTCTTAGTTTTCAAATTAATCAGAGTAAGAATGGCATTTTTATATCTCATACCAAGTATCTTAAGGAAATGTTGAAGAAATTTAGAATGGAAGATTGTAAACCTATTGGAACACCTATGGTGATAGGAAACAAATTGACTAATAGTGATGAGACTCAAAGTGTTTTTCAGACTAAGTACAGATCAATGATTGGAGGTCTACAATATCTAAAACACACTAGACCAGATATTACCAATGTAGTTGGAATTGTGGATAGATATCAGGAAAATCCTGAAGAGACACACTTTGTTGCTGTAAAAAGAATTTTCAGATATCTGAAAGGAACAGTAGAATATGGTTTATGGTATGAAAAATCTGATGATTTCACATTGTAGACTTTTACTGATGTTGATTGGGTAGGTAATGTGGATGACAGGAAGAGTACAAGTGGTGGTGCATTTTTCCTTAGGAAAAGGTTGGTTTCTTGGTTGAGCAAGAAGCAGGAATGTATTGCTCAATCTACTATTGAGTCAGAGTATGTTGCTGCTGCAATAAACTATACACAAGTTGTTTGGATGAAAAAAATGTTGAAGGACATTGGAATAATTTTCAAAGAACCAGTGATTATCCATTGTGATAACACCAGCATAGTGAATATGTCAAAGAATCTTGTAATTCATTCAAAGACTAAACATATTTCTATTAAGTATCATGTCTTGAGGGAGAAGGTAGCAGATAAAGAGATTAAACTAGAGTATATTAGCACCAAGGAACAGATAGCAGATATATTTACTAAACCTTTTCCAAAAGATGCCTTTGAATATCTTAGAGGCATGCTTGGGGTGATATCCCCTCCCAGTGATAACTAAAATAATGCAAATATGCATCACTCTAATGGATCTCAGAGCTATATTATTCCCTGGACTTGATGTATGGATCTACTCCTTAGGGGGAGTGATCGTAAGAAAATACTATGGAGTACATTTGGGTGATCTTGCACCTAGTTGATTGGACATGAAGATTTGAAAAAGATACACCTTACAAAAGACTACATATGAGTTATGGCACCCTTTTCCATTGTTTCCAAAGGGGGAAGGAATCTATGTGAAAATCCCTACTATTTTGGGGAGATTTGTGTTGAGGATATTGAGAAGATTGTATTGAGAGAAAGTACTTTTGGGTTGATGAATTTGGATTTTCCCATATGTTTCCATCAATGCCAAAAGGGGATATTGTTGGATGATATCAATTTTGGTTACTAATCATGATGTTGATATTCATGTTTTGTCACTGATGTCAACATATATTTTTGTGGAGAAGACAGACTGGCTACTTGACTAGAAGGAGTGTATGAACACAGTACGGATGATTCAGAACAATCAAAGTTGGATTTATGTAGAAGGATGTGTGTTGAACTTATTCCTAAGGTTTCTTGGCTCTATGTTGCATATTGTGGATGTTACAGTTGATTTGATGAAGACTAGTTTTTCTCGACTGTAACTGGGATTCTGGAACATAGTAGGTCTCTTTGTTTTGGGTATATCTTTCTGGAAAATATATTTTAGATGATGTAAGATTATTGGTGGATAGCTTACATATGTTGGAGTAATGGGTTGATTTTGATTGTTGTTTGGGTACTGGTGATGTTAGTTGTGGCGTGTATTCTGGAGAAGACCTATTTCCTAGCCGACTTTAGACATGTAGCGTGTAAAATTAATTGTGAGCGTGGATTGCAGATATGGAAGTATATGAGATGGATTGTAGTTGATGTTTACTTGTTATAGGTTCTATGTGTATCTTAGCAAGGGGTTGTATAATTATTTGTATGATGGAAAGCCTTAATTGGCCGACCTAGTTAATTATGTATTAGGAAAGCTTAACTGGCCGACCTAATGAATTATTGTAAGAATGTATATATGGATAATCTTTTATTATAGAGAAGGTGTGGTAGAGAATTAAGGATAGAGATGTGTGGAAGCTGTGAAGCTTGTTAGCTGCTAGATATAGAGCAGATTTGATACTTCATTGGAACTGACCAAGCAAAGACATTTGCTATCAGACAGTTCACTGGATTGTGTATTTTCTTTATACACTTGATTCAGATTGTAAATCCACTAGGGTGGCTTTAACCTTCTTTGGGCAGTGTGCCTTGGTAGTGAGCCTACTATTTTCTTTGACTCCTAACAAGGTCTGTCTCCTAACAGGGAATGTGTATTGTAATGTTGTAAACAAGCTCCTAACAGGGATAATATCTTTTAACAGGGATACTATACTCTCAATACATTATTTGTGGGTGTTAATTGCCACTGGGGTTTTACCTTTAATAGGGTTTCCTCGACAACAAATATTGTGTTATGGTGTTGGCATTTACTATGTTATTATTTACATTTGCATATTTGATTTATAAAGTTTAAAGATTAATAATCTATACTACAACTTATTCACCCCCCCCCCCTCTCAGTTGTCTTATGGACTGTTATTCCTAACAATAACATATGGTAAAATGGCTAGATCTTGTAATGGGNATAATCTATACTACAACTTATTCCCCCCCCCCCCCTCTCAGTTGTCTTATGGACTGTTATTCCTAACAATAACATATGGTAAAATGGCTAGATCTTGTAATGGGGAGGATGTCCACACTGCACAGCCAATTACATTGATCCTAATGTATGTTTACAAGAATCTATCCAATTTCTAAGCTATATTGAGGAACCCCTTCCCTCTATTTGTCCAAGTAAAATCCCCCATTCTAAACTCAAGATCAATCAAACCATTACTAAAGACAAATTCGACAAAGGCTCTTTGGTTGCATCCTGACCAGCCTCTACCTCCTTTTTTCTCTACTAGGCTTAGAATAGACTTAAAATCCCATCCTAACAAGTAAAGCTCCTCCATCTTTGAGGCTAAAAAATTAGAGATAACTCTCCACAACTCTCTCTTCTCTGAAGGACTATTTGGTCCATATATGTTAAAGACCAAAACTTGGATAAAAGTTGTTTAGAAGAAACCTCTATCCATTTCCAATTACTAGATTGATCTATGAGTCGAACCTCAACTACACTTCTATCCCATAGCACATAGAGCCCTCCTGAGGCTCCTCTTGATTCTGAATAAATTCCTTCCCATCTACCTAAATGTTTTCTAAAGAACTCTTTATCATTATCTTTCAACTTTGTTTCCTGCATAAGCACTACATCTGCTCTCACCTGACCCAGACCCTTCTTGATCAAACGATTCTTGTCAGGAGCAGTGCATCCCCTGACATTCCATGAAAGGAGCCTCATTTTTGTTGAGAAAAGGCATAGCCTTTTCCCAATCTTAGCAGTTTAGTTTGGTCTGCTGCGCACCCTGCCATTTCTAATTTCTTCCTATTAGAACGTGCCCCTCTTTTCCTTCTTTCTCTGAGATTTGGTTTGATTAGTCTTGAATCTGACTTGAATCTGACTGTTCTACTCCTCTTGGGTCCATTATATTAGGGATTTCATAAACCCCCAAGTCATCATCACCAATTTTCTCACTTTGTGAGCTATAAATTGAATTAGATTCAATCAGGTTTCCCCCACTATCTTGTGCCTCCTCAAATGAGCCTTCCAAGTTTCTGATTGGTGATATTCTTTCATCAGTAGTTGTTTTTGCAGCACCATTAAACCCCACTCTCGGGCTTAGCTTTGTTTCTATCCTACCCAAATGCTCCTCCTCCTAAGGATTTCTCCCCTATTATCAACAATATATTACCTCTCCTCTTATCTCATTTCTATAGAGGGATATGTATCCTGGTATTTTCTTTGACCCCCTGATTTGTCTATTGGACTTACTTATTTAATAATACAGTGTTGAAAATATGCAACCTTTAAAGCCTCCACATTTTCATGTTCCTTACACAAGAAAGAATGTTGTTGATCCTCACTTACCAGATCTTTGAATCGGTTTTGTGAGAATCCAAATGGGGTTTGACACACCACTTGAGTTGATACTTCAAATTGTAATTCCTCCTGGCATAGATGTGATTCCATAAAAAAAACATATGTTTATCTCCTCCTTCTACATACTTTCCACTAGTTCCTATCCTACCTTCAACTCATAGTCTAATTTCTTAAGGGCCTCTATTTCTATTGGAGGGGAAAGTAGGGATTCTTTTTCCTCTATCATTCTTAATAGAATGTTCTCCAATCTTTTTTCCTCTGTGCATTTCCCTTTTTCCCTATTATCTTCCTGGTTTATCATTTCATCATTCTTCATCTCTTCTACTACTAGGGGTTTCCACCATTCGCCATTTTAAGTGTGAATAATAATGTGAATGGGCATTTCATAACAGGTTTGGCGCTAGACCGGGATCCTTGGAGTGATTGCAAAATTCTTTACATGAATTACTTCCTCATATTTGACATATTTACCCAATGATTCCCCTAAAATATTCATAGTTTCATCTCCCCAGTATTCTTGTGGTAAGTTCTCCAATCTGAACCAAATTAGGGTTTCATGCACCGTTTCCTTCTCTGGGTTAAAATTTCTTGTCCATTTCTTTAGGTAAATGCCTTTTCCATCAAGCATGTAAGGGCCATTTCCTAGGATCCACTCTTTATCCTCTTTAGTTGAGAAAATGATCAAATAAAAACCATTAGGCATAGTTTTCAGAGAGATAAAAGAGCCCTTCCATTGTTGCTCACACCATCGTTTGATTTTGTTGTAAGATGGCCACGGACCTAGCCATTTGAGGAATAAAGATTTTTCTTCCAAAAATGCATTGTTCTCGGTCCATTGGGGACTATTAAGACTGACTGTTGCATAAGATCTAGCAATATGCATAGTTTCACTAACCTTCAGTTGTGTGTCCAATTTGTGGCCCAATGCTCCATTCGACTCTTGATTGTCCATGGGTTTCTTCCTCCAAACCTTTCCTGCAATATTTTGGAATTTGAAACCTTTCTCAATGGGTAGCGTCCCATTTTTGCCCATCGTCGATCAATTGCTATTCTCCCACCTCCTTCCATTCCTTTTGTCCCAAAACCATCCATTGCTTCTGGCCCTAAAATCATTCCTCTCCCTGATGAATGCACTATAAGAGTCCTGCCCCCTTTTTTTGAAAGGTCATCTATGATATGGTAAAAAAACTAGTTCAATGCCGATCCTCCTTACTGTGATCATCATTTCCCACCCTTGGCGCCCAAGTCGACCGTTGCAGACGCTCCACCATTTTTTTTATTTTTCTCATAATTCACCTAGAGATTTTTATAGCTCTTACATTTTTAAAATTAAGACTTGGAAGCTCTTAGATTTTAAAAACTAAGATATTTTCCTTCCACTTTCATTATATTAATAACTTACTATTCATTTTAAGTGAAGAGTTACTAAAAAGTTAATGTGTTTTATTCTACAATACTTGAAATTATATGTTTTTTTTTTTTACAAATATTATAAAATAAATTGTGAAAATACTTATTATTCTAAAATTTATTAAGAATTGTCATGGTTAATATGTAAAAAAAAATTTAATTTAATTTAATAATACAAATAAATTAGGAAATACTAATTATTAGATGGAAATTTATAAATACATGTCTATAAGAATATAAATTAAAAATATTTATTTACTTCAATTTTATTTGTAATTTAAATCTTAATTAATTTTTTTATATTTTTATTATGATTTAAATTTTTTTGTTATTTATTATTTTTTTATTTTATAATATTAGAAAATAAATCTAGGTTCATGTAATTAAATTTTGACATTCGTTTGTGTGATAAATATTATTTCTAATTTAGATCTTAATTATTTTTTAAATTTTTAATATAATTTGAATTTTTTGTTATTTTTTATTTTATAAATATTAGAAAACAAATCTAGGTGATATAATTAAAATTTGACATTCTTCTGTGTGAATATTTGATAGGTCATCTTACAACAGGGTTTTATTCCATTAATCATCTAAAGTTTGTAAAGTGTTCTCTATGTTTTTCTATTTAATATGTTTCCATTGTGACCTAAAATTTATAGATAACTACAAGGAAATATTTCCTCTCTTCATGTTACTCTTTTCCTTGACCAACTTAACATTGCACATGATCAATTTATTATTTTTTCCTACACAACATTCTATAAGGTAAATTCACAAACACAACCATCTTAGCTCTTAAATCTTCATTTCCCTCATCCTTAATCCCAACTTTGTGAATCCAACCTCAACCCAACCTTATGAGTCCAACCTCAGTCGCAAACTTACAAGTTCTAGTCACCCAACCATATAGAAAAGTCACGTGTCCTATTTCAACTATGACATCGTTCACTATATTGTCAAATGTGTTGGTGTTACTTAACATTTTGAAATAGTTCATAAGCATTCCCTATCTTCATAATTATTTTGTTTAACAATCAGATAAAATATGTATATTGTTGTTGCTTCAATTTCTTTAATATTTAGATTAATTATTACACTTTTAATCAATTAACTATATTCCTATTTAGTTTTTCTAATTTTCAATTTTTTATTTTTTATTTTTTTCATTAACATTTATTTGAAACCAATAAAATTACTCTTTCAAATCAATATGTCTTATTTAAGCAATTTGGATCTTCCAAATCAATGGTCCACATTTGCTAAAAGAGGTATGAGGCGATTGAAATGTTTTTAATCATTAGTTATTTTAAAATGTCAAATCACTATTCTTTGTGCCCCTTTTCCATGCATGCACATGCATACCTCTCATCATTTCACATTAAATTGAGTCTGCGCCCACCTCCTTACTGATTTCCAGCTCCTAGATAGGTATGGAAATGGACCCACCTCACAAATTTTGACATAGTGAAAACATATGTGATGATATTATTTTTACATTAGTATGCAAAGAAAAGCTTTGGTAAACCTACACCGAAAGACAGACTTTCAGGAACACTGAAAGTACAGATATCAGGGATCACCGAAAGTATAAAGTTTAAGAGACACCTAACAAGACAAGTCTCAAGCAAAACCGAAACAGTAGAAGCAGAGGAACCGGACAAAGCAAAGGAACCTGACAGATAGTTCAATCAAAGGAACACCGAAAGACAGGCAACTGACTTCAGAGAAAACCAAGCATCAGACACTGAAAGTCAGTTACATCCTGGAAAAAGTGGATCTGACTTCCACATTAGATAAAATAATTATATTTTGTTTATAGAGTCTTGATTTATTTTAAAACCATTACTTAAGGGACAAGAAACATTATTGTAATTGTTTTAATCAGTCTAACTAATTTAAAACATATAGACTAGAAGATCAAGGTCAAGTTGTAAACATATGGTCATAGAGTTAATGTTGTAATATGTGAAACTACATTAGGTCAATTTATCTTATAAATAAATGTTGTAATCATTCATTATCAAGGATGAGAGGATGAATGTAGCCAACGAGCACATCTATGGATCAGACTGAGAGTTTCAAGAAGAAGAACAACAAAAGGTGAATTTGGTTATCAAGAACCAAGAACAAAGGCTACCGAGCAACAGAGGTATTATTCAATCACATTAGGTGATACATTTATACATGTAATCTTGAATGGATCTGTACTCAACAATAGTAAATTGCATACACTCAATTCAATGAGTAATTTTCTTACATTCTAAGAAGTGAAGCAAAGTGTAAAAATCCTTTCAAGGAAGGTGGATTTAACAATCCTATTGTAAATCTCTTAACTGAGTGCACACTAAACAGTGTTGCTAAATCTCTTAACAAAGTAGACTTTAACAAGTCTCCACAGATACTCCTAACAAGGTAGATCATCAGAAGTGATCAAATTGTAAGCCTTAACCGACCCCTTCCAATCTACAGATAGTGAAGATTTTTGTGGGTCCCATCCCCACTGCAGTTTTTACCTTCTTACAGAGGTTTTCTGCGTTATCATATCCTGTGTTATGTGTCAATTACTTTCATGAATGTTTTTATGAATTTTCACATATTTGTCAAGTTTATGAATTGATAAATCTTACACCAAGATAGTATAGAATAGATGGTTGGTTATTGGTGCAAAGCTTGCAGCCACTCAACCTAGATTGGTCTTCTTTAATTAGAAGATCATTAAATCCTTTTCCTTAAGCCTTCTCCCTAATCCAATTACTTTGAGGGGGTCTAAAACTCCTCTATGAAGTGGACTTACCCTACCACAACTCTCCCTGACTCCTAGGGACTTCTCACAAATTGGATCCAAATTTGGCTTTAGGGATCATTTCCCTCAAATAGGCAAAATGAAGGATTTCTACCCCAATTATATGGGAAAATCAATTCAATGGTGGGAAGGTATTACTCTGACCTAATACACTAGGATCACTCACTCTTTGAGTTCCTAGACACCCACAATCTATCCTACCCAATTTAGGATTGTCTTCCTTGTAGCCTTTTCTACACTATTTTTAGTGGATAACTTCCAAACTCTAAAAAATAATTGGAAAAATATTTACCTTTTAGGATACCCTTTATCCTTCTCCTTCAGACCCAAGGGATGGAATTTTGATCTCACTCCTGCAGCAACAAACCCTCACTTTGTTCACAGGCCTAATTGGTCAGACCAGGCTTGGAATACAAAGTAGCATTATGAAGATGGGTTCATGAAACCAAATAAACCTGCTAAGAATCTTCCCTAACCTCTAAATGGTCGATCCCAACCATTCCTCAAGTCTCCTAAAACTCTGAGACTAGTTATCCACTCTTTCCTATATCCTACTGGTCAAATACATAGAGATATTTGACCTAGGGTCAAGTGGAAAACCCCTCCATTTGACTCCTCTACTTCCATGCTTCATAAATCTTGAAGATTCCCTCCCTAAATTGCATTCCCCAAAGGGCCATTCTTTTTCCACAATGGGAAGGCAAGTTAGGGCTCCATGATTGAGAAACCCTAAGTTTCTGGGGTTCAAAAAACCAGTGAACTTGTAAAATTTGGTTCTCACACCCAACAACACTAATTAACTCCAAAACAAAAGAAAATTTCTATTAGAACATCAAACAATCTAAAACAACAATTTTCTCATCCGTACGAATTCTACAAAATCAAAATAACAGCGACTGTACCAAAAATAACTGACTTCCTTTATTGCTTCCTCCTCAAAATATTTGTACATCCATTGCCAACCCATGAATGGGCTTCAAACATGTTTAAATATCTGTTGAAATGGTCATAACTATAATTCAAATAGTTATGAACTCAAATCGCAACTTTTCAACCATAACGAGCAACTTTTGAAAAGTTGTCAAGCAACATTTTTGACAATGTTGCAAATAAACAAATTTTGCACTCGTAGGCTAATGAAATGCCACAAATGGATTCAAAACAAGTCCTAAAGACATAATTCCTATCAATTAACCTAGAAAAACTATTTCATGCCCATTTGATCATTTTGGCATCCTGGTTTATAATTGTACCTAGGATCCAAAAGATCTCACATTTGGGCTTATTACATTGTTCAATTGATCCCCAAGGATCCTAATTCATCTTAGGAAGAATATGAGGAATCTAGCTTTGGCTCCCTACACCATACACCTCAGGCCACTGAAACTCAATTCCCTTGAGTTGTAATGTCTGCAATTTTGAGGCCCATCTTCTCAATGTCCTTCTCTGTCATCCATGTAGCATCTTCCATTGGCTTGTTCTTCCACTTGATTAAATACTCATGATATGCTCTCCTCCTGGTTGTTTTATTGATCTTTGTGTCCAAGAGGGATTCAAATTCATGTTGATTTGTGTGAGGAAGTTGTTGAAGTACTGTAGCTTCCTGTGTTCTTTCTAAACCTACATCACAGACATCAGAACCTTTATAGGCATAGATATCACATACATTGAAGGTGTTGGAAAATCCAATGTCTAGAGGTAAATCAATTTTATAGGAATTATTGCCACATTTTTTCAATATCTTGAAGGGTCCCATCTTTTTCATCATCAATTTAGTATACTTCCCTTTATTAATTCTCTCTACTCAGAGGTGGATCATCACCATGTCCCCTACCTTATACTGCACATCCCTTATTCTTTTATCTGATATGTCTTTGTACTTCCCTAAAGTTTTTTCAAGTCTGCTTCTGAGTTCTTGGTGAAGTTCCTTCATAAAATCTACAAAGTCTTATGCTTTTGCACTCCTAGTTCTTTCCATACTACTGATGTTTCTTAACTCCAATACCCCTCTAGGGTGTGTCCCATATGCAAGTTGGAATGGGCTATGACCAGTGCTCCTATTTACTGAGTCATTATAGGAAAATTCTACATGTGGTATTAATGCATCCCATGTGGCTCCATGGTCCTTTTTCAAACATCTCAACAAGTTCCCAAGTGACCTGTTTATGACCTCTATCTGGCCATCTGTTTGAGGATGATAGGTTGATGAGTATGACAGATTTGTTATTAATCTCTTCCACAGTGTTCTCCAAAAATGTCCAAGGAATTTTGAGTCCCTATCTGATACTATGTTCATTGGTAATCCATGCAACCTGACTACTTCCTTGAAGAATATTCCTGCTATATGAGAGGCATCATGTGTTGTTTAGCAAGGTAGGAAATGGGCCATTTTGGAAAATCTATCTACTACCACATAGATACTATCATATCCCTATTTGGTTCTTGGTAATCCCAATACAAAGTCCATGCTGATGGAATCCCAAGGCTTCATTGGGATGGGTAAATGGTTATACAATCCTGCATTTTATGATCTACCCTTGGATTTCTGACAAACCATGCACTTCTCAACAAACTGTCTTACCCTTGTCTGCATTTTGGGCCAGAAATAGAACCTTCTTACCATCTCCAAAGTTTTATCTAATCCAAAGTGACCTCCTAAGCCCCCACAATGCTTCTCCCTTATAATGTTCTCTCTCATAGATCCCCTTGGAATGCAAAGTTGACTTCCTTTGAAAAGTAACTCCTCCTGCAACATGTAGTCTACAAAATCACTGTGATATCTGTCACTCATATCCCTACATACTTGACATGCTTCTAAAAAGTCTTCATCCTATTCATACATCCCCTTCATGGAATTGATTCCAACAATTTCCAATCTAACTTCTTGAATGGTCATATTCCTTCTACTAAGGGCATATGCAACCTTATTGGTTATACCCTTCTTGTGTTTAATGGTGAAATTGTATGCTTGGATGTATTCCACCCACTTGATATGTCAGTGGTTCAGTTTGTCTTGTCTATTCAAAAATCTTAAAGCATGATTATCAGTATAAACTATGAACTCCTTATGGAACAAATAATGTCTCCATTTCCTTAAAGACTGAACCATTGCATACATCCTTTGTTTTTCCACATTCAATTTCTCACTAAAGAAGGCTACTAGTTTCCCTTCTTGACTTAAGACTCCTCCTATGGCCCTATTGCTGGCATCACATTCTATTGTGAATATTTTCTTGAAATCGGGCAAAACTAATATGGGTTCCTCTGCTACCCTTCTCTTTAAGTACTCAAAAGAATTTTCTGCTTCATTTGTCCATACAAAGTGACACTTTCTTCCACCTTTGCTTGTGTCAATCATAGGGGCACAAGCAATGCAAAAAACCCTAATAAACTTTCTATAAAAACTAGCTAGTCCATGAAATCTTTTTACCTCACTAGCAGTCCTTGGTGTGGGCCAATTGACTATGGATTCCACCTTCTCTAGATCCATTTTGAGATTTCCCCTTGAGATTACAAATCCAAGGAAAACCAACTCTTCCTGCAAGAAGACACATTTCTCCAAGTTGACCTTTAGCTTTTCCTGTTTGAGCCTTTCCCAAACCATCTCCAAGTGGGTTAGATGTTCTTCTCTACTCTTACTAAAAATCAATATGTCATCTAAATGTACAACCACAAAATGATTAATAAAAAGTTTCAATACTTCATTCATGAGTCTCATGAATGTACTTGGAGCATTTGAGAGGCCAAAGGGCATCACCAACCATTCATAGAGCCCTTCATTGGTCTTGAATGTAGTTTTCCATTCATCCCCCTGTCTGATCCAGATCTGATGGTATCCACTTTTCAAATCCTACTTGGAGTAGTATCTATCCCCTCCTAAGAGATCCATTAAGTTTTCCATCCTTGGCATAGGGAATCTGTATCTAATAGTGATCTTTTTTATGGCTCTAGAGTTAGTACACAGCCTCCATGTACCCTCTTTCTTTGGATCCAATAGTGCAAGAACTACACAAGGACTGATGCTCCTTCTAATGAACCCTTTCTCGAGCAATTCTTCAACTTGCCTAGCCAACTCCTCATTCTAATCTGGTGTCAATTTATATGCAGCCTTGTTAGGCAATGTGGACCCTGGTATAATATCAATACAGTGACTTACATCTCTGACTGGTGGTAGTGTATCTGTGGTATTGTCTACAATGATCTCCTTGTACATCTTCAACAAATTTTGTACTTCCTTGGGTCCTACTGTCCTCTCAGGTTCCCTTTCTCTTACTAATTTCTTTTCTTCTCCTTTTAGTCTTACCACAATAGAAAAACAAGGGGTGTCCTTCCCTTTAAGAGTCTTCAAAAACTCCTTTTCTCCTACAACTAACACACTAGTCACTTGATGTGTTTCCTTTCCATCATCTGGTAAGGGTCTCATTGTATACTCCCTTCCATCCTGGTAAGCACATAAACATTGCTTCTTCCATCATGTTTTGAATTCACATCAAATTTCCAAGGCCTTCCTAACAATAGGTGGCAAGCATCCATTTATGCAACATCACACAAAATCTTGTCTTTGTAGTCTCCTACCTGAAACTCCACATAAACTTGTTCATTTACAAGAGCTTGTTGCTCTTTATTTAACCATGAGACCTTATAAGTGTTAGGGTGAGGTAATTTCTTCAAACCAATATTTTTAACCATTTCTACTGATGCTAGATTATCTGTTGAACCAGAATCTACTATTAATTTACACACTTTACCTTTCACCTTGCAAGTTGTCCTAAAGAGAGTCTTTCTCTGAGGTGGTTCCTTGTCTGCAATTGTCTTCAACAGAGTCCTTTTGAACATCAAGAATTCTCCTTCTTCTAGATCTACATTTCCCCTTGGCTCTTGTACACTTTGTGTGTCTTCTTCTTGAGCAAGGTGGACTCTTCTTTCTCTCCCTTGGTTATTTCCTCCATTCTTCTATGGACATGTAGATGACTAGTGTCCTATCTGATTACAAGTGAAACATCTGCTAGTGAACACTCCTGGTGTTCTACCTCCAAATATTCCCCTCCCATTGGGTCTCCTTCCTCTAAACCCTCCTCTGGGATTTGTCTCTCCTTCCTGGTTTTCTTGAGCACTCGATTCTCCAAAAAAAAATAAGACGGTCCTCTACCACCAAACCTTCCCCTACCTCTGAATTTTCCACCTCTCCCTCTATTTTGGGAGTCACTCTTCCTTCTTTTCTTATCTTCTATCTTTATTTCCATCTAATAGCATAGATGCACTATTTTGGGATTGAACAAAGTCAATTCATCCCTTATGGAGTACTTGAGCCCATTCAAGTACCTATCCAACTTCTACTTTTCATTCTCAAGAACTTTGGCCCTCAAAGTGAGTTTGTGAGACTCCTCAGTATATGCACTCACATCTAAGTACTTTTGCCTTAGACCTTGCAACTTCTAGTGTATTAGGATCTCATAGTCTTTAGGTATGAATTATTTCTTGATCTCTGCCTTCATTCTACTCCAAGTGGCTATCTGGTCCTTCCCTTCATCCAGTCTCTCATTCTGAAGGAAGTTCCACCAACTAAGGGCTGAGCCCTTCATTTTTGACTTTGCAATCCTCACCTTTTGGTGTTGGGATTAATGGGTGTTAGAATTGATGAACATCAATACAACCAAGATCACCTGCATGCAAGACAGTTACAAAGAAGAAGAAGCAGACAGAAGAGAGAAGGATCCAAAAAGCTATGGCGGCTGATAGGCCAAAGACAGAAAAACCATGTTGACAGAAATGAATTCTATATTCAACAATAATGATTTACAAAACTATCTCCTTTACGAAATACAAAGAGGTGATTCCTTATAAAGGAATAACAAAACCCTAAAAGGGAAACTACAAGAAATAGAAACTGCCTAAGGTTAGCTGAAGCAAACTAGAGTGAATAGGGAAGTTACTAATTAGATCATAATGATTTAAATTAGTAACTCGATAGACTATTACTCTAACACCCCCCCTTAAGATAAGCTTAGGGAGAAGCCAAACCTAGGAAACTACTGCAAAAAGCAGGAAAGATGGGTCCCGGCAACAAGGCCTGATCAGGTACCCAAAACATAA
>MU227053.1:398015-409675 GCA_018584345.1 Thuja plicata
AATCTTAGAGCATATTTCAATTGGTGTTTTAAAATCAATCTTACACACTTTAATTGGTGCTCTAAAACTGAATCTTAATTAGCTTTTGATTAATTGCATCTGCATAACTATCTTAGATCATTTAGCATAGTTTTTAAATCCTTCATTTAGGTCTTCGGTGTAGTCATTGAGCTTGCAATGACCTGAGAGCAAGCTCATACTCCTGCCTTCTAGAAGGCAACAAGTCAACTCTTTCAGACATGCAGGATGAATAAATCCATATTCATTCCTGTATGCAGCTGAAGAATAATGACCATGTTGAAGTGTTTTGCTAAATCAGAGGCCCACATTTAGCTAGCACAACACCATGTATATATCCTTATTATTATATGACTCCCCCTAACTGTATGTATCGGTAAAGTATAAGTATATGTACATGTATACTATACATTCCTCTTTTTGTTCTTTCCTCTTTCTAATGACTAAATGTACATATCATTTCTTCCTTTCATTTTCCCCTTTTACTGATTGACTGTACATATCATTTCCCCCTTTTGTGATAATCATGACAACAATGTACAACTTATAAGTTGTCAAAAATGTGAGAAAAAATGTGTAACTTACAGAGTGTCAAGAATGTGGGAGTGAGTGTTCTTGATATCTTCAATCATTTTCTCTCATTTTTATTTGAGGAGTTCTAATGCCATGTGCTCTAGTTCAATCCTGGCATGCATATCATAAATGTTGTCTAGGACAGACATTTTTGGGTTGGCAATAAGTTGTCTTGCCTCTGTCATATGTTGTTGCAGTAATGTGAGAGTTGGTAAGAGTTGAGCTTGAAGCTCATTCACCTCATCTCTAAACTTTATTTCTGCAATCTGTATATATTGTCTCAGCTTCCTAGCTTGCTTGAGCTGGTCTTGGTGCAATTTTATTGCATCTTCATTGTTTGTTAGACCTTGTGCACTCGCTTGAAGATCAACATCAATCTATGCTATCTTATCAGTATACTCCTTTGTGAGTTGATCTAACGTGCACAATTTTTGAATTAAGGCTATAGCTTCTAAAATTATGGGGTCTATTGTGCTTACCAGTTTAGATAGCTTCAAATTTTTTAGTGCCACTTCTTGGCTTATCTTCTCAGCTAACTTGAATTCATACTTCTTCTCAAGTCTAGCTTCCATAGCCTTCTCAGCATCTATGTTTTGAGATGTGATAGCGTCAATGAGAACCACTAATTGATCAAGCATGGGGGTTGTTTGATCAACATTTGTATCAGGTACAATTTGTTGGAGTATTCATTTTGCAACTTCAAGTACCTTTTCTTCCTTTGTGGCTTTTCTCAACTTATCCTACATGGATTTCCTTTCACAAAGTCTTGCATACTTTGTCAACTCAGTAGGATCCAATGTTCTAGGATCACATACTAGAATCTCAATTATTTCATCCAAAGTGACTAAATTTTTGTTCTTGCTCTTCTTCTTCCTTGAGATTTATGTAGAATCAGATGTATGAACTACCATTGCTAGTTCATTTGTCTTCTCTGAGGTGCTCGGTGAAGGCTTTGTAGATGAAACCTCTTGTGTCTTCTGCTCGGAATTCACATGTCGGTTAGGTGAAGATGTCTCTTCATCAACCTTGGGTGTTTCAGCAGATTTTTCTTCAGTTTTATTTTGTTGTCCATCTGCCTTTTCTTCTTCACTTTTTTTCCTTTTGTTTGTCCTCTTCTACTTGTTTTTGTTGTTCTTTATTCTGATCAATAGACTTGTCTTGCTGATCATCAGTTACAGCTTGAACTGCAGTTGTATCTTTGGGTTCATCTGTTGTTTCCTTTGTTTCAGCATCACCCTTGTCTTCGGGTATGCTTGTATCTGCTGCAATAGATTCTTCATTTCCTTCTAGCAGATGTATGGCCTTCATTAATACTGGCATATTATTATGTGTGCCCACCTGTGCTGCATCTAGAGTTGTGTCATGCTCGTCGGTTTGACCTTGGTGAGTAGTGGCATCTTCATCTTTTTTTATTTGATCTGCAAGGTCCAACCCTGTTATGTCAATGATGGAAGTGTATGGCCATATCTCATCAGCAACATCCATGTCCTTATTTCCTTATGTCTCCAATTCTTGTTGCTTGTTTTGATCCTTAAGAGATATGAATATGGCATCATCTTCTTTATGTGGACCTTTATCAGAATCATAATGAGTGATGTCTTGAATGTCAAGATCATCCATGACTTTGTCTAAGTCAATGGACTTAGTATTATCTACATTATCCAAAGCAATGTGCTTAGGACTTTCTTTATCTTTCTTCTCCTCTATATGAGGTATGTCAGTGAGAAGTAATTGATTCTCACAACTTGTTGATTTTGCAGGTAGATGAAGAATTTGTCTACATTTAGCATATGTCATGCTGTCCAGCTCTATAAATTTATCCTGTAGCACCTTGTAAGCTCTTATTTTTGCCACAAATTTACTTGAGTGCTTTTTCATTATTTCTTTGATCTCTTCAATTTTGCATTCGGGAGGCATGAGTGTGACAAGTACCCTCTCCCTTTCTTCCATTTATGTGTGCAAAGCATATGAACATTGTTGTAAAATTTTGTCACCCAGTTCTTTGGGTATTTTGTCAATAAACTCTACTGGTACATATTTGAACTTGACCATTGCCCTGATTATTGCATCTTATATTTTATGTTGGTCCTCTGGCTCAAGTTTTTCCCATTTTATGATTTTCCTATAAGTCATGGTACCTATTGCAACAATTTAATTAACAATTTCATCCATTGTTCTAGGAGCTGAGATTTTCTTATCCACATCAAGATCATCCTCTTTTGAATCTTCTATGTCATCTTTGGTCCTAACCAGTCTTTTCCTCCTTTTGGTAGGTGTTTATTTCTCTGTTTGTTGCTTCCTCTTATAGGTCTTCACTTGACCTTTCTTGAGAGGTGTAGTATCTTTTGCAGTTTGGCTCCTTGTCCTTTGAGCTATTTTGGTCCTTGGTTTCTTGGTTGGAGCTGGAGACACATCGGATTCAATGGCCTCAAAATCTGATTCTTTCTCATCTCTCTCTTCACCGATGGTACTCAGTTCCTTAGTTTCCTCTATTTGTTCTTTTTCCTCTTCATTAACTGACATCTTCTCAAGATTCTTCACCATCTTATTTTTCTTGTTGACAGTCTTCTTGATTACTAGACCTATTTTTATCTTGGACTTGGCCTCTTCATATGTCCCAAATCTTGGTTGTTTACTGTCAAGTGGTTCATTCATCAATGCATCAATTGCATTTGTTGCTTGATCTATGTTAATCTCATAGTCAAGAGGTGCTAACCAGGCTGTCCTTGGTACAACTAGTTTAATGTGAGTAAAATCTGAATCCACCATGAAACATATTTCATCCCTATGCTTTTCAATCAACTGTTCAGGGATCCTTACTCTCTCCATCATCTTTTCCTTGAAGTCAAGGAAGTATTCAGTCATTACTGAATCAAAGTTGTCACCTAGTGACTTGATATAGTCATTTATTTGCAGTGTGACTGGCTTGGTAGTGTCCCACTTCACTTTGCCTACTGAAGGAAAGTATTCTTGAAAGTAAAAGAATATACACATTATAAGTGAGCCAAACTTACATGTGTTTGTCTTGGTAGACTTGATTGTTTTCATATTCTCATCAAGTTGCTTCAGCAGGATCTCACATAGATCCATCTGTATTCCCTTTGTGACAATCTTGTAAGTTGTGCTTATTGTTGTTGGTGCTATGTTGTTTAGACTGCTAGCTTGGAAGATTTTGTAACCTATCACACATGCACCGAACCTTAGTTCCTCATCGGTGATGGTGTTCACCTTGAGTCCTCTATTATCCCACACAACATTGGTGAGTTTTTATACTTTTGGTCGAGAGGGATGCTTGTGTGCCTTAGGTTTGTCGGTTATGGGGTAACCTATTATAGCATGTAACACATCCTTTGTGATTTTTTTGGGTTCATCCAATCATAACTTCTGGTCGTACATTCTACTCAAAACTAACCTAATCCAGTCGGTTTTGAAAACCCTCGAGAAATATATGGCATTTATTATCCCTTTTACCTATAGGTGTTTGTGTTCTTCCTTTAGATTCCCTTGTTCACCACACAGCTTATTGTAAGCTTGATCTATCTCCAGATCACCAATCTCAGTGATCTTGCAGTGGATATACGACCTTACATCTTCTATCAGCAAAACCCTAGGTGGAATTTTTGAAAATGCACCAAAATCATCGGGTTGCGATGCAATCTCTGGGCATATCTTGTATTTAGGTTCCACACAAGTGTTGTTCTTGATCAACTTGACAGCATTCTTTTTATCATTCTTCAATTTTACTGTTCTTGAAGTGGTTTCCATTGTGTTTTGAATTTAGGGCTTTTTCAAAAATGATAACAGAGTTCTTCGGTGCGCTCGGTACTTACTTTGATCTGTGTAGCTTGTGAATGAATGGTTTGGAGTGCATTAGATCAAGTTGAGGATGCTCTTCTGACTGCTCTATTTTTTCTTTGCTCTATTTTCTCAAATCACGTGTGAAAAATGAAGTCCATTCATCGAGTATTTATAGACTTTTGCCCTAAGTTTGTCATAAATGCTCAGCAACTCGTCGGGTCATGAAGATGGATTTCATCAAGAAGACTCTCATATAAAATTCTCGGTGTTGACAGGATGCTCAGGATAGCTATTAAGATTGTTTCTTTTACCGAAGGATATCGGTGTAGTGTCAAGTCAACATTGTAACTTTGCTTCTTACCGACGGGTGTCTGGTTACATTAGCGACTTAGCCTTTTTATGTGTTGACCGACAATTCTCGATAAGTGTAGACATCTCATCCTTTTATGTTCACCGATGATTTTGGTATGTGTTTACCAGTGGGGTTGTTTTCTCAGAATTGTAACAAGTAACATAATATGCATCTTTATTCATGCAAATTTTGACTATCTATCAATTTGTATAATGGAACTGATGAAAGATATGACTTGGTGTAGTGCAGTTCCATAATTACTTGTTCATCTTTAGGTGGGGGTGGTGATGTCACCAAATCCATGGGATGAAGTGTCACCTACTGCATTGCTTGGTCCATCTTCCTCAATGGCTAAAGCTTTCCTCCACATTTTCTTTCTCATTTTCTTGATGTCTTCAATGGTGTTACCATTTGCAAAAGTGGTGGTTTCTGTTATTCGGTCTTTACAGTCCTTCTTTAGATGTCCAACCTTATGATAGTGTAAAAATGTCATTCCCAGGTTCATCCAGCCTCTAGACCTTTTGTTCCATGTTCCCATGCAATTTGCGTCTATGTGACCATATCTACCACATGTTGTGCAATTTATCCATGTATTGTAGTCCCAAACATATGAATTACTGACTCTTCTCAGTTTAAATGCATTTTCTTCATTTTTGGGTTTCCATGCTTCAATTTTATTCTTCCTGCATTCAAGAGATGTGTGTCCATGTATTTTTTAGGTGGGACAATACTTGTCCATATAGGTTTCCTTCTTTGGTTCTTTCACCTTTGATTTACATTCATATGCCTTATGTCCTTTCTTGCTACATTTATAACAATGTCCTATGAATGTAAATGTGGATTTAGGAATACCTTTTCCTTTGCTCCTGCAAACATTTGAGGTGTGGCCTTGCTTTCCACAGTGAGTGCATGTCAGCTTCCTTGGTCTAGGATTGGTGTAGAGATCTTTTGGATCAACATCATTTGATGACTCTCTTCTAGTATTGGTGTTGGGTCTTCTTTGTGCATTCAAGAATTCATCCATCCTTTTTGTACTCTCTCCAGCTCTCTTAATCATGTCATTATGCTATTGTTGAATTCTGGCCTCATTCTTTAGTTTTTCATTCTCCTCTCTTATTTCACCAATAATCTGTATTCTTTCAATGAGTTCCACATTCATTCTGTTTGTTTCTTGACTCATAAGAATAATCTGATTAGTTACCTCATGGTGATGCTCAGTAAGTCTTTGTATCTTAGACTCCTTTTCTTGTATATTTTATGTGATCTTCCTCCTATCATCAATAGCTAGTGTTCTCTCTTGTTCAGCTTGCCTTGCATTGTTCATGACATCAATCATCCTTACCATCTATGTCTCTTGACCGATTTGCAGAGATTTGACTTGTCCAGCCAGATGTAGATTGATTCCAGTTAGGCTTGTGATGATCTCTTCTGATGTATCTGATGCCTTGCTTGTATTTTATCCTGAAGACTCAAAGAAATATGGAATCTCTTCCTCATGATAATCTGTCTCATTATTGCGAGATGCCATAGTATTTCTTTCATCAAGCAACTATCTCATGTTGATTCTAGCTTATTTATACTATTCATAGAACATCTGAATTTTAAGATTTTTATTCTCAATATTTTTATCAAGTTTGTACTTCTCCATTGTATGATCTTTTCTCTTAAGCCTTTAATCTTACCAAGAAGAGACTTAGCTCTGATACCAATTGTTGGGATTAATGGGAAGTAGTACTGAGAGGGGAGGGGTGAATTAGTGCCTCTAGAACTTTTAACACTTTTCACCTTTCATCATTAGCAATCAATCTTCATTGTATTACCGACCATATCTGATGTTCTTTCTTATGCATGTAATATTAATTCATAAACTTAATTGTATGCAACATTCATAGAAACATTCATGAAAGTAATAGACACATAATACAAGATGTGATATCGCAGAAAACTCCTATTAGGAAGTAAAAACTGTGATGGGGATGACACCCACAAAACTTAACTATCTGCAGAATGGAAGGGAGTCGGTCAAGGCTTACAATTTTATCACTTCTGATGATCTACCCTATTAGGAGTATTAATGTGGAGACCTGTTAGGATCTATTATGTTAAGAGCTTTAGCAACATTGTTAAGTGTGCACTCGGTTAAGAGATTTACAATAGGACTATTAAGTCCACCTTCCTTGAAAGGATTTCTTAAGTGTACCCCACTTGTTATAATGTGTACAATATGTTTGACCTAACTGTATGCAATCTATAATTGCTTATTACAAATCCATTAAAGCTCACAGTATATGAATATCACCTATAGTGATTGATTAATACCTTTTCCTGCTTGTCGGTAGCCTGTGTTCTTGTTCTTGAAAAATTGATTTAATCCTTTTCTGTTCTTCTGCTTGAATTCTCTTGTCTGATCCTTAGATGCTCTCAGTGGCTACAATCATCATCAAATAACATGTTCATAATTGATTGAGCATCTATTTATACAATTTATTTGACCTATTTTAGAATCATGCATTACAATGTTAACTCTAGATCCAAGGTATACAACTTGACCTTGATCCTTTAGTTTGCATGTTTTAAATCAGTTAAACTGATAAAAACAATAATAATTACATTACTTTTCCCTCGCGTAATGGATTTAAAACAAATCAAGAAGCTAAATATAAAACTTCAGTGATTTATCAGACATGGAAAGTCATATCCACTTTTTGCGAGATGTAACTGACTGTCGGTTCTTGATCATCGGTGTGAACTAAAAGTCTGTCGGTGTTCCTTCTTTGAACTGATCGTCGGGTTCCCTTCATCTGTCAGGTTCCACTCTTGACTGTTTCATCGGGTTTCATTGTTGGTTACTCATCGGGTTCCTTTGTCCTTTTTGTCATCGGGTAACATTGAATAGTGTTCGTTGGGATGCTTTGTACTTAGCAGTATCGGTAACCTTGGCGTCGGATAGTGTTGTGCCATGTATGTCAGTGTAGTATAAACCGGTGGAGTTTATCATGTTTTTCCTTGCATATACTAATGGAAAAGTATAATGTCTTCATTTGGTTCTCTGGTACCCTATCACATTCAAAGTGATTGTCAAGGGCTTCAATCCAATCTACACATTCTTCTGGATTTAATTTTCCTCCAAACACAGGGAGATCATCCTTGGTGTCTTTTCTCCCCAACTTCTCAAGGGATTCCAACATGGCCCTCTGATCTGCAGGAAGTGCTAGTCTATCTAGTAGAGGCTCTTCCTATTCACCATCTTCTTCTTCTTCTTTAGAGTCTTCCTATACTCCTCTATCTACTTTCTCTCTCAGTTTATCCAACTCCCTTTTCATGGCTCTATTCTCCTCTCTCACTGCCTTGCTTTCTACCATTTGTTCCTTGACCAATTTGGCCAACTCAACATTGGTGATTCATAGAGGTAACTCCCTCTCTCCATCCTCATTTTTAGACATCTTGTCTTCACTACTTCCTTCCAATCAGGTTCTTAGTGGCTCTGATACCACTTGGTGCAAAGCTTGCAGCCACTCAACCTAGATTGGTCTTCTTCAATTAGAAGATCACCAAATCCTTTTCCTTAAGCCTTATCCCTGATCCAATTGCTTCAAGGGGGTCTACACCTCCTATACTAAGTGGACTTACCCTTCCACAACTCTCCCTAACTCCTAGGGACTTCTCACAAATTGGATCCAAATTTGGCTTTAGGGATCATTTCCCTCAAATAGGCAAAATGAAGGATTTCTACCCCAACTGTATGGGAAACTCAATTAAATGGTGGGAAGGTCTTACTCTAACCTAATACACTAGGAATCACTCACTCTTTGAGTTCCTAGACACCCAAAATATGTCCTATCCAATTTATGATTGTCTTCCTTGTAGCCTTTTCTACACTATTTTTAGTGGATAACTTCCAAACTCTCCAAAACACTTGGAAAACTATTTACTTTTTAGGATACCCTTTATCCTTCTCCTTCATACCCCAAGGGATGGAATTTTGATCTCACTCCTACAGCAATAAACCCTCACTTTGTTCATAGGCCTAATTGGCCAGACCAAGCTTGGAATACAAAGTAGCAGTATGAAGATGGGTTCATGAAACCAAATAAATCCCCTAGGAATCTTTTGTGACCTCTAAATGGTCGATCCCAACCATTCCTCAAGTCTCCTCAAACTTTGAGACTAGTTATCCACTCTTTCCTATATCCTACTTGTCAAATACATAGAGATATTTGACCTAGGGCCGGGTGGAAAACCCCTCCATTGGACTCCTTTGTTTCTGTGCTTCATAAATCATGAATATTCCCTCCCTAACTTGAATTAACCAAAGTTCCATTCTTTTTCCATGGTGGGAAAGCAAGTTAGGGCTCCATGATTGAGAAACCCTCAATTTTTTGCGTTCAGAAAACCAGTGAACTTGTAAAATCTGGTTCTCACACCCAACAACACTAATTCACTCCAAACCAAAATAAAAGTTTTGTTAGAACATCAAACAATCTAAAAAAACAATTTTTTCATCCATACCAATCCATACAGATTCTGCAAAATCAAAATAACAACGACTGTACCAAAAATAATTGATTTCCTTTATTGCTTCCTCCTCAAAATGTTTGTACATCCATTGCCAACCCATGAATGGGCTTTAAACATGTTTAAATATCTATTGCAATGGTCATAAATTTAATTCAAATAGTTATGAACTGAAATTACAACTTTTCAACCATACTAAGCAACTTTTGAAAAGTTGTCAAGCAAAATTTTTGACAATTTTGCAAATAAACAACTTTTGCACTCCTAGGCTAATGAAATGCCACAAATGGCTTCAAAACAAGTCCTAAAGACCTAATTCCTAGAAAGTAATCTAGAAAACACTATTCCATGCCCATTTGATCATTTTGGTATCCTGGTTTATAATTGTACCTAGGATCCAAAAGATCTCACATTTGGGCTTATTACATTATTCAATTGATCCCCAAGAATCCTAATCCATCTTAGGAAGAACATGAGGAATCTAGATTTGGTGCCCCGCACTAGTTATATAATTGATTACTCAATGGATAAAGGTTAAAAGATATAAAAAATTTAGAGGTACTAATTCACCCCTCCCCTCTCAGTACACACTTCCCATTAATTCAAACAATTGGTATCAGAGCTAGATCTCGTATTTGGAAAGCTTAAAGACTAAAGAGAAAAGATCATACAATGGAGAAGTACAAGCTTGACAAGAGTATTGAGAATCAGAAGCTAGAAATTTAGATCTTCTATGAGCAGTATAAAGAAGCAAGAATCAAGATGAGACATCTGTTAGATGAAAGAAATATTATGGCATCTTGCTGTAATGAAATAGATTTTCATGAAGAAGAGATACCAGATTTCTTTGAGTCATCAGGATCTACAACTAGCAAGGCATCAGACACAACAGAAGAAAGAATCACAAGCTTAAATGAAATCAATCAACATCTAGTTGGACAAGTGAAATCTCTACAAATCGATCAAGAGACACAGATGGTAAGAATGATTGATGTCATGAACAATGCTAGACAAGCTGAGCAAGAGAGAAAACTAGTTATTGATGATAGAATGAAGATTACTGAAAAGCTACAAGAGAAAGAGTCAGAAATACAAATAATTACAGAACATCATCATGAGATTACAAATCAGATTATTCTTATGAGTCAAGAGGCAAATAGAATGAATACAAAACTCATTGAAAGAATAGAAGCTATTGGTGAGCTAAGGGAAGAAAATGAAAAGTTGAAACAAGAAATAAGAATTCAACAACAACATAATGAAATTATCAAAAGAGATGAAGAAAGAAATAAAAGAATGGATGATTTTCTTGGTGGACAACAAAGAGTCAACAACAACACTGGTCTAGGCTATATCGAGAATGGAGAATCACCCAATCAAGTTGATCCAAAGAATGTCTATGAAAATCCAAGACCAAGAAAGCTGACATGCAATCACTGTGGAAAGAAAGGCCACACATCAAATATATGCAGGAACAAAATGAAAGGTATTCCTAAATCCACATCTTCATTCATAGGATTTTGTTATAAATGTAACAAGAAAGGACATAAAACATATGAATGTAAGTCTGAGATGAGACGACCAAAGAAGGAAAACTACATGGACAAATATTTTCCTACTTGCAAAATGCATGGGCACACTACTCTTGAATGCTGGAAGAAGAAAAAGAAAGCATGGAAGCCTAAAGGTCAAGAAACTGCCTATCAATCAAAAAGAATCGGTAACCAATATGTATGGGATTAAAACACATGGACAAACTATATAACATGTGAAAGATTTGGTCACATTGTTGCAAACTGTATGAGACAATGGACAAGAAATTCTAGAGGCTGGACTAACCCTAGAATGGCATGTTTACACTGTCATAAAGTTGGTCATCTCAAGAAAGACTGCAAAGACTGAATGACAGAGACCAACACCTTCCCCAATGGAAATATGTTAGAAGTTGTAATCTTTCCTTGGTGTATTTATAATCCAAGGTTAGACTATTTATCTTACTTATTGTAATATATTAGGATATAAGCCAAGGTATCCTAATATACTTCCTTTTTTTGTCTTCTTACTGTAACACCCCAAAATTGGCATCTTGCAACCTTAACCAATTTTGTTGCATTTGTCATTCTTCTAAATCATCAAAGTCCTATTGTACTAGGCAATTCTGAGTTTTAAACCGACTCTACTCGACCTGAGTGTCAAAAATAGAAAATCCTAAATCTATATTAATCATACATCATATTTAATTCTTAAATACCAATTGGCTAAACAAATCCTATGATTGAATTAATTTAATTAATAAAGTCCTAGCACTTTAATTAAATTAAATTCACCCTCTTTAGCTGAGACACATGAAAAGGAATTAAATAATATTTAATTATTGAATAAATATCCTCTTTTCAAATATTTG
>MU227053.1:461287-475458 GCA_018584345.1 Thuja plicata
CTTCATTCGGCCACTTCCCACTGGAGCTCTCACTTTCACACCATTTGGACCGCCATTACGGAGCCCAAGATGGCTCTTTTTGCTTGGTGTCTTTTGTTTCAAGGTCTCCCAGTCGGCCCTAGGCTCAGACATATGGGGGTTCATGACCCTCGATGTCCTTTTTGTGGTCACCCTGAGACCTTTTTGCACATCTTCTGGTTTTGTAGGAGAGCTCAACAGTATTGGCAGTGGATACATATTTTTTTAAGCCCTTTCGGCCCAAGCCTTTTTCTTGGCATATGATTGTCTTAGGAGATTCTCCTAGACCCCCCTCCAAGTTTACCCAGATTTGGCATACTTTCAAGATGGAGATTTTGTTTAATATTTGGAAAGATAGAAATGTTGTTATTTTCTCTCACAACTCTCTTGATACGAATGTTGCTTTGTTTAACAAAGCTTGTATATGTAATAATGTTATGATGCAGATTCAAGTTCAAGCAAATAAAGTGGCTCTGGAAGTAGCTCACCTGCAGGAGCTGCTCAATCATTGGGGTAATGCTCCCTACACTGTTGCTCGGGTTCCTTCGGATGCCCTTTTTGCCGAGGGTACGCCTCCCAGAGGCTGCCGCCATGGGCGTAGTTCTTTGGCACGCCGCTCGCACACTCCTCGGTCCCAGGCTCCTCGTCACCACTCTCCGAGAGGTGGTGGGGAAGGATGGCGGTGCCGCTCGGCTTCTCCGCCTCCTTGGTCTTCTGGGTGGGTGCCGGCTCCGGCGCAGTCTGCCCCTCCTGATGCTCCTGGTGCTCGCCGTGGTTGGGATTGGCCTCCTGCCACCTCTTCCAAGTATCCCCGCCTGGCTCTTGCTATCTCCCTGCCCAGGGTGGATGAAAAAGAAAAAGAAGATGGTGATGGTTGGTCACTTCCCGACCCTCCTGTCAATCCCACTAAGGCGTGGGGATCGGATGATAAAGATCCTCCACCTTCTGCTATTGCTCTTGCTGCCTAATGGCTTTATTTTTTTTGATGAATAGTCTTCATTTCCGGCTTTGCCGTGTGAACTCTGCGGGGTGATTTCTATATCCCCTGGCCCCTTTTTTGTGGATATGTAACTTTAATATTTTTTAATAGAAAAGGCACTATTATAAAAAAAAAATCAAAAAAGTTTCTTTGAATCAATGTGTTGCTCGCACATTAATTCAATGAGGGGCAAATGTAACCACCTAGATTTGGTCTGCTCTGACTATAGACCCTATTTGCCCTAAGTGTGATCATACCCCCAATTATGTTCAGACAACTCTTCAATCGGCTAACATAATTCATTCAAATCAAATTTAATCTCATGAGTGATCTAATCACCAAATTTTATTAACCACCTAAGCCAATCAAATCAAATCAATTTAATCCAAATCATTTCAAATCAAACATGGCTAAGGTAATTAATTTAAGAGGAATTAAATAAATCCCTGTTATATCTAATCACTTGCAAAAAGCCTATCTTCTAGCCTAAATTAATCTAATTAATTGGCTATAGTCCTAATTAATTGTTTAAAGCAATAAAAATCTTAAATAGTTAATATTCCTATTTTTGAATGAATATATTTAATATAATTCATTTCATTAATATTCCCCTAAACCCCTAGCCTAACCTATCTCAACCACCTTGAATCTGGGTTCAAACCCATCCCAACCTATTCACCCCATGCTAAATCTAATCCTAATCCTAATCCCACTCTAACCCACCTCCTAATGATGTCACATTCCTAAAAATGTGATTAGGAACTCAACCCACTTGAGAAAGTCAACTTTCTCAAACTTGACTCTAAACCCTCTCCATGCCTCTTAAATGCTTGCATTTAATGCATATGACCTCTCTGTGCCTCTTTAATGCCTTTGGCATTTATTCCTCTTACACCTCATTAATGAGTTTTGCAACTCCATTACTGACCCTTGTTCCCCCTCTCTCTCCTCATTTATTCTATAAATAGAAGGATTTTTTGAGCACAAATAAGCCCATAATTTTAGAGTTAAATATATTGTTATGTTGTTTAGATCATTTTGGAATTCATATTGCATCTTAGATCTAATATTATGCATTGTTATTATCTATCTTTTTAGAGCTAAATATGCATGCTTCTTTTTCATTTAGACTAGTTTGATTCAAATCTTTCATGCTAGGTTGTATATGTCACTGAAAAGGGCATAATCTGAGGGTTATTATGTTGTTTTTCACACTCCTTCTAGTTAGAAAGCAATAGATCAATTTTAGTGGATTTCCATGCTTTACTAATCCTATTTTCACTAACATAATGGTCTATTGAAGTGTTGTGTCACAGGTAACAGGTGCACTATTTCACACACACAGCCATGACATCAAGAACCGCTAAGTTGAAGAGTATCAAAAAGGATAAGGTCAAACTTATCAATAATAGTGCATGTGAGGAACCAAATTATAAGATATGCCCAGAGGTTGCATCACAACCTGACAATGTTGGAGCATTCTCACGATTACCAGCCAGGGTTTTGCTTGTCGAAGACGTGCGAGCATACATACACTGCAAAATTGCAAAAATTGGCGACCTAGAGGTTAAAAAAGCTTTCAAGAAGCTATGCAAAGATGATGACACTATAAAAGATGAGCACACATCAAAGTGAAAGGGATGACAAATGCCCTATGGTTCTCGAAGCTATTTAAGACCGAGTGGATTCGGTTAGTATTGAGCAAGATCCACAACCATAAGTTATGGCTAGATGAGCCTAAACCAATAACACAAGATGTCATTCATGTAGTTACCGGTTATCCAATAACCAATAAGTTAAAGGCATTAAAGCACCCACCCAAGGCTGAAATTGAGAAGAATATAAGAGCTACATGGGATGGAAGAAGACTGAGAGTATCCACCATCAACGATGATGAAATTAAATTTGGATCATGTGTCCTAGGATACAAGTTCTTTCAAGATAGCATGATGAACAACATAGCATTCGGAGTAGTTGATACAACATATAAGATTGTAAAGAAAGGAACTCAGTTGGATCTGTCAGAACTTCTACTCAACCAGTTAGAAGAAAACATGAAGACAGCCAGAAATGCAAAATCAAATTCATGTAAGTATGGTTCACTTATCATGTGCATATTCTTCTACTTCCAAGAATCTTTTCCATCAATAGGAAATATGAAATGGGATACAACTAGACCAGTGACCATACAGATCAGTGAGTTTATAAAATCACTGGGAGACAATTTTGAGATAGTCATGGATGAGTACTTTACTAGATTCAAGGAAAGAATGCAGAAAAGAGTAAGGATCCCTAAGCAATTAATTGAGAAATTCAAAACTGACATATGTTTCATGGTAGACACAGATTTCACATACATCAAGCCTGTTGTACCAAGAACAACATGGCTACAACCACTTGACTATGAAGTAAACATAGATAAAGCATCCAATGTAATTGATGCATTAATAAATGAGCCAATTAACAAATCACAACCCAATCTTGACACTTATGAAGAAGCCAAAGAAAGAATCAAAACTGGCTTGGTTGTAAAGAAGATTGACAAGAAGAAGGATAAGATGGTCAAGAACTTAAAGAAGAGACTGTCGGTTATAGAAGAAGAGACTGAACAGATAGAAGAAACCAAGGTTTAGTCACCCATCGGTGAAGTTGAGAAGGAGAGTGACTCTGAGTCTATAGAGTCAGATACACCATTACCTCCACTAGCTAAGAAGCCAAGAACTACAGCTGCTACAAGGACAAGAAGTCAAACAGCTAAGGACACAAGTCCTTCACCTTTGAAGAAAGGTCAAGTAAGGATCTATAAAAGGAAAACCAAAACACAGAAAAGAGGGCCAACAAAAAGAAGAAGGTTGATTAGAACTAAGGAGGATATTGAGGACACCGAACAAGATGAAGTTGTTCAAAATGAAAATAATAAGATCCCTAAAACCATTGATGAAGTATGTGCATAAATGATTAAGTCAGGATCAATTACTGACTCCAAAGTCAGAATATGGTTAACTCTGGATCCCTTGGACCAGAACAAGATTGAAGAGGCAATTATCAAAATGATGAGTATATATAAATATGTACCAGTACAATTTTATGACAAAACGCCCAATCAATTATATGACAAATTATCTGCCAGATGGACGTATGCATTACAAAATGAGAAAGAGGAAATGGAAAGAGTCATTGCTTTACTTATGCCTCTAGAATCCAAGATGGAAGAAATCAAGGATATGATGGAGAAACATGCACAAGATTTCTCACCCAATATAAGAGCTTACAAGATACTAGAGGGTGAGATTATAGACCTAGAGAAGGACACCAACAAAATTTGGAGTAAGATACTCAATAGACCTACTGAGGAGGCAAGCCCCGAGAAAGAATTACTTCTCACAAATGAGCCACACAAAGATGATCATAGTAAGCAGACGCCCGAGCATATCCTGATAAAAGAAACTGATGATGTCACAATAGTTGAATTAGACAAGGAAGAACTAGACACAACAAGCAACGAGAATATGGATGTTGCGGATGAGACATGGCCAGACACTACTATGGACAAAATTGTGGATAATACAATTATTGACATCATCGATGATCCTATAGATGAAATACAAAAAGATGAAGATGTCACTATTTCCAAGGACAAGACCGATGAACATGACACTACAATTGACAATTCATAGCTGAACATACCAGGAAACATGCCAATATTGATGGAAGCCATCAATATACTCCAGGAAAAAGAGAAATCGCCTACCAAAGATTCAAGAATTCTTGAGAATGCAGGGGATGAAGGAAAGAAAGACAACACCGATGACCAGAATGTCATCAGAGACACTCAAAATGTAATCGATACTAAAAAGGTTGCAAAAGGAGATTTAAAGCAAAAAGATGGAGACAATGATGAGAATGATGCACAAACAAAGGAAGATGAAGTACATAAGGATACCGATGAAGGAGCTAAACCAAAAGATGACACTCTAGAGGAAACCAAAAAGGTTGTTGCAGATAATGTCAAGGTTGATGTGGAGACGTCTACTCAAAACCAACAAGTTGACACAGAGGCACAGAAGCAAAAAGAGACAACACCCCCAATCACTTCATCCAACACATTAGACAAAGTTGAGAAACTATCTATGGTTCTACATTCAAGTGCATCTCAGAAGAAGAAGAAGAAGAAATCCAAGAAGACTAAGTTGGAAGTCACTCTAGATGAGATAATTGAGATGCCTAAGTGTGACCCAACTACATTAGACTATGAATCACTAAAAGAGTATGGTGAGATATGCCAAAGGAAGGCACTACAAGAGAAGCTGAGAAAGGAGCACCGAGACTCCATGGTACTAGAAACAACTAGGGACATCTTGAATCATATTGTACCCAATGTTGATGTTGATCACAATAAACCTATCCTTGATCAACTAGCCACTCTCACCGAGGCCATCACAACGCAGAATGTTGATGTAGAAAAAATAATTAAGGAGAGAGCCGAGCAGAAATATCAGTACAAATTCATTGAAAAGATCAACCAAGAAGTGACAGAAAACAAGGTAAAGCTTTCAGAATTAGCAAGTAAATTAGATCCAATAATTGTTGAAGCTATTTCCTTGATACAACAATTGATCACACTTGATAAATTCACTAAGGAGCATAGTGATAACATAGAAAATTTAGATTCCAATCTAGCTACAAGTGCAAAAGGCTTAACCACTGATGACAAAGCAATAAAGTTGCATTATGAGAAAATTGTTGAGATCAAAAGGTTAAGACAGTAACTGTGGGAAGTAGAATCACAATTTAGGGAAGAAGTTACTGAGCTCTGAGCTCAACTTCTACCAATTCTTACACTGCTTCAACAACATATCAGTTTAGCAAGGCAAATGATAGCCACCCCCAAGATGTTTGTAGCAGATAACATCTATGATATGCATGCAAGGATCAAACTCGAGCACATGGCTCTAGACAACCTGAAGGAAAAATGGGAGAAGACGATGGAGGACATGAAGTCCTCACACTCTCATATTTTTGATAAGCTATAGGTATACACCTTTTCCCTTACTATAAAAAAGGGGGAAAATAATGATATGTACAGTATAACTTAAAGAGGGAAACTATACAATACAAAAAGAACAAAAAAAAGGGAAAATAATGATATGATATGATATATATAGCACAAGGTGAAAAATAACAGAGTATCATGTACATACACTTATACTATATCAGCATATGCATAGGGGGAGTCATGAAATGACTAAGGAATATAAATAGTGTACATACTAAACACTTTGTTAGTATTGTGCACATATCAGTTTTTGATACTAATGTTAAAGGGGGAGATTGATGACATTATTTTTCCATTAGTATGCAAAGAAAACCTTCGGTAAACATACACCGAAAGACAGGCTTCCAGGAACACCAAAAGTATAGATATCAGAGATCTTCCGAAAGTATAAAGTTCAAGAGACACGCGAAAAGACAAGTCTCAAGCGAAACTGAAAGAGTAGAAATAGAGGAACCCAATAGAGCAAGGGAACCCAACAAATAGTTTAATCAAAGGAACACCGAAAGACAAGCAACTGACTTCAGAGAAAACTGAGCATCAAACACCAAAAGTTAGTTACATCCCAGAAAAAGTGGATCTGAATTCCACGTCAGACAAAACAATTGTATTCTATTTATAGAGTCTTGATTTGTTTTAAAACCATTACTTAAGGGACAAGAAACATTATTGTAATTGTTTTAATCAGTCTAACTAATTTAAAGCATATAGACAAAGATCAAGGTTAGGTTGTAAACCTATGATCATAGAGTTAATGTTGCAATACGTGAAACTACATTAGGTCAATTTATCTTATAAATAGATGTTGCAATTATTCATTATCAAGGATGAGAGGATGAATGTAGCAACGAGCACATTTATGAATCAGACTGAGAGTTTCAAGAAGAAGAACAACAAAAGGTGAATTTGGTTATCAAGAACCAAGAACAAAGGCTACTGAGCAACATAGGTATTATTCAATCACATTAGGTGATACATTTATACATGTAATATTGAATGGATTTGTACTCAAAAATAGTAGATTGCATACACTCAGGTCAACGAGTAATTTTCTTACATTCTAAGAAGTGAAGCAAAGTGTAAAAATCCTTTCAAGGTGGATTTAACAATCCTATTGTAAATATCTTAACCGAGTGCACACTAAACAGTGTTGCTAAAGCTCTTAACATAGTAGAATTTAACAGGTCTCCACAGATACTCCTACCAGGGTAGATCATCAGTAGTGATCAAATTGTAAGCCTTAACCGACCCCTTCCAATCTGCAGATAGTGAAGATTTTTGTAGGTCTCATCCCCACCATAGTTTTTACCTTCTTACAAAGGTTTTCTACATTATCATATCTTGTGTTATGTGTCAATTACTTTCATGAATGTTTCTATGAATGTTCACATGTTTGTTAATTTTATGAATTGATAAATCTTACACCAAGATAGTATAGAACAGATGGTTGGTTATACAATTGATTACTCAATGGATAAAGGTTAAAAGATATAAAAGTTTTAGAGGTACTGATTCACCCCTCCCCTCTCAGTACACACTTCCCATTAATTCCAACAATATGCCCCTCCAATTGTAAAGAGATACTAATTGATTTGTGGAGCCCCTAGAGGCTTGGACACTAGTTTTTTTAAAATGTGATTAATAAACTTTTGATGGTTGAAATTATAGTAATTTTAACAATAATGATATTCTACAGAATATTAATGAAGAATTTTGGTTAGGTAAGGTATCAAAATAGACATGCAAGTGCCACAAAAGAGGAATGCTCCCACATGTATCAACATGAGACCAAACAAAATCAAAAGAGGTGTCAAAAGAACTATTCCCACCACAATTCTTGTTGTTGTGAGCCCAGTCAAGAACAATCAATTTGCATAAGATATAAAAAGTGTTACAAAACCCAAAACCTCAATGGAGTTGGTTGTGTTCTCATTAATTATACCAATTCTCTCTAATGTCATTCACCCATTTGAAACCCTTAAAGCTCAAAAATCCTAAAAACACAAATATCCCTTAGCCCAAACAAACCCAATATGTGTATATGCTCTAAACTAACTAAACTAATAATAAGAACAATTTGGGCATTTGAAACCTTAAATAAAATCTCTCTAGCTGTGGGAATAATGAATTAGCTGAGAGACAGACATGTCCATACACGTTTTTTTTTTTGGTCAGTAAAAGTTATTTTTATTATACTACAGAAATAAAATTATATATGCAAACATAAAATATTTCAGAAGTCTGTGACTGAACCAACTACTACCCACCCAAACATAATGTTCAACCGTCTACCCAACAACTAGGGCTATCCAGATTTTACCTTGCAAATCCATCCTACCCAGGACATAATACAAAATGTATACATATTTTTACATATTTTCATAAAATCCTTTTAAGAGACAAGTTCTACGAGCTACCCATCAAAACCTAAACTGAAATTCAAAAAACCTAATTTGTGTCGCCCAGGACTGTGATCCCTTGAGCTTCCAACATCTTCTAATTGTCCAGCCTCTACTACGACACTGTCACCTCATCCTTGATTGCCTCTTCTCTTCATTCCTTGTCCTCTAGCAAGTCCATGTCCTCATCCAGCAGGTCCATGATGTCCATGCTCTCCAACATCCTTAACACGTCCACCCCATCCTCATCCTCACCCTTGGCCTCTTCCAAGGTTTGCTTTTCATCTTTGTGCCATCCTCTACACTTCCATATCCTCCCATACATCAACCAACTTAAAGCGAAAAATGTTAGGGTTCATTAGTCTCCTAGGAAGCCCCCCACCAAATCCAAATCCTAGTCATGAACGAAATCAACAACAAGGGCCCAATTTATCCCCTCGTCCATTTTGTGTTTGATGCAGTTCCCCAATCCTCTGTACAATAGAAAGGGGTACACAATCTATGGAATCTCAGGATAGCTGAGCCAGTCCCCTTGTACAAACACAAACCTATGACCTATCACGAAATGTTGCATAATTTCATCCATACCCACTCAACATTATGGGAAAGCACATCACTCCATGATGTGCTTGTTCTCATCCTTTGGAGAAAAATGTAGCCCCCAAGAACAAAATAATGCATAAATATTTGTATTTGTGTGGCACTAGCAGTCTCAAATAATGTATTCCACACCTAGGAGCACTATGATCACTTCTATGAAGAAAGGGTGTTGCGACATGAAAATATGATTGAGTAGTTCTTCCGTTACTGACCCCTTGAATGCCATATATTGCTTTGTGGCACCAAAAGTGAAGTTTTATTCTATGGAATACAATTTCTCCTCACACCTCACAACCACCTGTCCCTATCGACGCCAAGAAAAATTGTGCCACTGGGTTGCATCTCAAGGAATGTATAGTACCAACATTCCTTTGCAATGAATCCACAATAAATTTGGCATGTCACGCGCCAGCCTTTGGAAAAACCAACGTCTGCCACCTTGCCAACATTCAATATATTCTGACCACCAAAATCAAGCACAAGATTTCTTTTGCTTCAGTCATCCCATCATTGCCATCAGATTGGTTTGATGATGTCACTTTCCCACCAACTATTTTCCTTACCACCTCAGTATGCCAACTTGGACAACGAGTTAGTTAGACCGTTTCCTTCCTGATATATGTGTGTGATTTTAAAATTTTGAAAAGTGAGTAGTTTCCTTCGGATGATGGAGACAAATTTTTGTAGTCTCCAAGTGCAAGATTTCCCAGTTGCAATCGCATTAACAATAATCTGAGAGTCTCCTTCTAGGTGTAATTTATCAACCTGAAGTATTTGCACCATTTTGACCCCCATTAGTGTAGCTTGAGCTTCGACAACATTGTTTGTCTTGTTGCCCAACATTCTATACTTAGTCTCAATTATATTTCCCTTTGAGTCCTGAGCAACACATCCAACCCTCGAGGGTCCCAGGTTACCCTTTGCAGCTCCATCAAAGTCCACCTTCATCCATCCTACTTCCGAAAACTCCCACCGTACATCCTCCCTCCTTGTTTTATTTGGATCAACCCTCGAACACCCATTAATGGATCTATATTTAATCATATGTCATTTTCTCTGCAATAGACAATCTTAAAAACTAAAAACATACTTAGTAGTATTTTGTGAAGACACTGCAATATTGACTAGTTCAGAGATGCTTTTCTCTATTATGAAACATAACCTCTCAGTGATTTCATCTTTTCCTTGAAAGATTTATCTATTTCATTCCTTCCATATCTCCCATACCACGAAAGATGGGGAAATGAATCATAAACATGAAAAGGTTGAATTTTGTATCGGTTTTGGTCATCCCTGAAATGCATGTTTGATTGTCTCAGGGAATGCAATGGCCAGATTCACCTTAATAAAACAAATTCCCAACACTTCGTCGCCACCTTACATTGTAACAAGAGATGATCAATAGTTTATACTTCCTTCCTGCATAGAGAATGCATAAATAGTTCATGGAATCCATACCTCATGACTCCCTCTCCTGTAAGAATGTATCCCTTGCTCACAAGACAAGAGAATGTTCTCGCATTTGGAAGATAAAACTTGTTCTAGAAAAGGTGGGTTGGTTCTTGAGATTCTCGTCTTGCAAATTTCACTAGTTGATACCCCATACACACTGAGTATTCATCTTTTTTGCTTCTAGACCAAATGATTTCATCTTGTTCTCTTTATAATAAGAGTGATCCATTGTCCCTTATCCTCCTAAACTCTATTATGTAGATGCTTCATTCATATTTAAATTATTGCCTTCTCTCCATTTACACTTGATTACTCCATTCTCTTGTACTCGGTTCAAAAAAATTGCTACTCTATCTCCCCAGATAGTTTCAGTTTTTTGTCTCAGCTCCCTATTGTTGCCTTCTTGTGTAATGACTCGTTGCACCTCCCAAGAGTCAGCCCATAAATGAGATTTCTCTCCATTGTCTAACTTCTAAGTTATATGATTAGTGATAATATGCCTACACGTCATCATAAAGTTCCAAATTGATGAACCTCTTGGGGGATTTGCAATAGTAAGGATTCTCTCCTTGTCATGACTATCTAAATACTTACTTTTGAGGATTTTTTCCCACTTTTGATGTGGATTCATAAACACCATCCATAAAAACTTTTCCCCCATTGCCTCAATCATAATATTCCACTTTCTCAAACCAACCCCACTGCATCCTTTGGTTTGCAGATTTGGTTCCAAGCTATAAGTGGGATTTTGTCTTGATCCTGACTTTCATTCCAAAAAAATTCCTCATCTTCTGCTCTATGGTTTTCAATACCTTAGTTGTAATTAGAATACACATAATAGAGTATAATAGCATGGAAGAGATAACAATTTTCAACATTGAAATACGTCCAAAAGAAGACAACCATCTACTCTCCCACCCCTCCATTTTCCCACACAACTGTCAATCAATTTGGTCCAGAAATGACCCTAACAAGCCCCCCCAAACAAAGGCAGACCAAGAAACTTCCATGACATCTTGTGAATTTTTACTTGAAGAATCATATAGATTGCCCTTTGTTTGCTTGACACAGTATTGAAGAAGAATACCTCTGACTTGTTCCTATTTACTACATGTCCTGACAACTTGCAATATTTATCCAAGGTGGATTTATTACATCTCGCCTCCCTCAATGATGCCTCTCTCATGAGAAAATTATCATAAAAAATGTCTATGAGACATTGAATCCATTCCTTGAGCAATATTAATACCCTTCCATTGTCCTTCCTGATGTTTCTTTATGATTAATCTACCCAAGTATTCGACCATGATAATAAACAATGCAAGAGATAAAGGGTCACCTTGTCTTATACCCCTAGAGGAATCAAAGAAGCATTGTGGACTCCCATTGACCAAGACAAAGAACCTAGGAGTGATAATGAAACTTCTCACCCATTCTATCCACTGATATGAAAATCCAAAGCATTTGAGGATGTGAAGAAGGAAAGATCTATTAACATGATCATAGGCCTTTCGTATGTCAAGATTCACAATCATTCTATTTGTTTGGGCCTACCTAATTGAGTGTATTTCTTCATGTGCTATAATTATACCTTCAAAAATAGATCCACCCAAAACAAAACTACTCTACTCTTCAGATATAATGTGATGTAAAAGAGGTTTAAGTCTATTTGCGATTACCTTAGAAATGACTTTGTATACAACATTGCAAAGGGAGATTGGCCTAAAGTTTTCAAACGTGCATGAATGACTTCTCTTTGGAACAAGAGAAATGAAGGTATTATTCAAATCTCTACACATATTTCTGTCAGCTCTGGACTCCTCCACAACCTCCCACAAATCATTTTTGATAGTCTCCCAGGTCTTCTGGAAGAAAATTGTTGGAAAACCATTTGACCCTGGGGCCTTATCTTTACCAAGGGAGAACAAGGCACATTTGAATTCCTCTGGAGAAATTAGATTAATTAATATTCTATTCTACTCTTCATCTATTATGTGTGGGATTACATTGTCCACAATATCCAAATGGTCTCCGTTGTCTTGAGTTTTGTTGAGCAACATAGAGAAAAAAAAAACAACCTCATTATTAATGCTATCACGATCAGAAAATACATTACCCTCTAAATCTTTAATGGTCGTAATTTTGTTAGTAATTCTTCTCACCTTGACTGAAGAATGGAATAACTTTGTATTTATATCACCGACTCTACGCCAACATTCCCTATATTTTTGCCTCCAGAAGAGCTCTTCCCTTGCTATTACTTCATGCATTTCTTGCAATAGATATTTTTCTGTCTCAAATTTAAATTTTTTCATTCCATCTTTTATATATTTTTTGTTTAGGTCTTCCAAATTCTTAGCAATCCACTCTTTCTCTTTGAAGATGTTCTTGAAAGTTCCCTTATTCCATTCTTTTAACTTACCTTTAATATATTGTAATTTTTTGGTAAAGATAAAGGCTTTGGTGCCCTCCCGCCTTGAAGCCTCCTTCGACCAGGTATCAATACATGACAAGAGGTCTAGATCTTGAAACCACATGCATTCAAACTTGAAAGGAGCATGTATCATCTTGATAATAGAGAGTTATGGGAAAATTATCCGAACCTGAAAATGTAAATTCGGGATTCAAAAGTGAGTGCACGTTCCTCCCACTTCCCAACCACAAAAAATGATCTAGCTTTCCTTTTATTAGTCCAAGTGAAAAGTTCATCCTTTGATTTAATTTACTCCATTCTATTGTTAAAGATGAATATCTGAAAGTCTTATTGTATCTGTGCCAATTGCTTGTCTTCCTCCACTATTTTCCATACTCCATCTTGTTGCATTAAAATATCCCCGCACTCTCACCATTTCTTGAGCCGCCTCTTCCAAACAACTAGAAATTTGATTCCACACCAATCTCTTTTGACTTATGTGTGTTAGACCATAAAAATTTACCAGAATACAAGTTTTATCGTTCTCCCTCTGGAGAACATTGAACAACATCCAATTGGACTCCCTTCTTTTTTCCATGATTATAACCTTATGCGGATCCCAAAGTATAGTAAGGCCCCCTAAATCTCCATTTGCATCAACACATATACCTTCCCACATATTCCAAATCTCGATAAGGAAATGAAAATCAGTTTGTGCCATCTTAATCTCTTGTAGCAAGATAATATCAGGCTTCTCTTGATCAAAATATAGTTTGATTAGTCACCTTTTGTCAGGGGCATTACAACCCTTGACATTCCACGATATGAGCTTCATGGCTCCTCGGGAAGGGTAACATCCTTCCTGAAATGTAGCTTCATTTGATCTTTGGCGCTACCTGCTTATTCCAACTTGAACCTCTTGGTTTTGGGACCCCTTTTATGCTTCTCCCCAATCTTTACCTTCTTAGACTTGGTCTGAGTTTGACTTATTGTCCTTTTTTCCAATATTTCTGTGAGGCCTCACCCCGACCCATCATAGCTTTACTGTTTGATCACACTTTGACACCTTATGTTTTGATACATTATTACACTTTTGTTATCCCGACAGGGACTCATGATTTTATGATACGATGATAATTATATTTATTAGTCATTAATTTTATTTGGGGTGACTAATGAAATTGATTATTAATTAGTGGCATTATTGTTCAAACTTAAATGGTAATGAATCAAATTATTTAATCAATAGTTTTATTG
>MU227053.1:475594-493005 GCA_018584345.1 Thuja plicata
ATCAATTAAATGTCATAGTTCATTTTATTCAATTTATAAATGTTTAACACTAGAATGTTATTACTAAAATTAGTTGGTTTAAATTAAGTTGTCGACTTGCCCTTGGTTAGTAGGACCATAGATCATCAAATCAATGTTCTGTAAGTAATCTCATTCCCTAGAAGGAGTTTAGAAGATGGTAGTATAACCATAGTCCTTTGTACGACTAGATGACATTGTATCTTGTATAACACTAATAAGTTCATTTTTCGTATGTTAATTGGAACCCTATCGTTAATGTAATTATCCCACGAACCTTCACTGCAGGACTAATCATCCTACAGTTGAACTAAACCCTATTCGAGAAACATAACCTAAGCAGACATTATTGAGGGTATAGTCTTATTGGGATAAACTGTAAATCTTATACCCTAGGTATCTCCGAACCCTTTTTAAAAAAATAAAAATTGTGTGTGTTTTGCCCTAGTTTTGGGCACGACAATATCTTCTTCTTCTGAACTAAAATCTCCATCTGACCATGATAACCCTAGTTCCTTGACTATGAGAGGAAAAGTAGCCATGTTGGAGTCCCTATGGTTGTGTCTTTCTTCCCTTGCATCACCACAATGCTTCAACTCCAAAATTGTTTCTGCATAGACTCTCATCTCTTTCTCTAGAAAAGAAAAGGTTGGAGGAGAGTGCATATTTACCTTGAGTTTAGCCAAATCCTAAACATCAAACCCAAGTGGTGGGGTCACATCAGAGTGTTCACTTGAAAATGAAGTTTGTTTGGCATGAGAGTGAAGCACATCCATGTGAATAGCCTTTTCTTGGGGTGTGTCCAAATGTTCTGACTCTTCTTCCTCCCTAGAACCCAAGAACTATTCTCTATCTTCCTCCTCTAGCCCAATACCCTAATGGTCTTGTTCAAGATAAATATCCAGATTAGTTGCAGGGACTTGACTTAAAAAGATCTGTGAATCCCCCTGACTCTCCTCCAAATCATGCTTCTGGTCTCTATTCTCTTCTCGGGAAATATAAGGCTCCAACTCACCTTTTTTGCCTTTAATATTTTCCTAAACTTGTTATATAATCTCTTCCCATTGCCCCTCAGTATGCTCGTTGGCCCCCAACCTTTCACTCAGACCCCCCCTTGTTTTGTTGCGGGATTTCCATTCCTGGCATGTCATCTCCATCACCATGCTTAAAAATACCCTTTCGATGCGTCATTCCCATCAAGCCCTCATTCTGAGCCCCGTGAAAAATGAGTATCTCCTTGTGATTGTTCCATTCCCAGTTTCCCTCCATTTGTAGAACAACGTCAGCTATATTCTCCTTTCATTTGTCACTTTTCCAACACTCCCATTCAATGTGTCCCAATTTCTCGCATGCTTTACACCTTTCAACTTCATCTTCCATTTCAATACTTTGCTTCCAAACTCCAATATTTGACACCAATTCAATAGACTTGGGTAGAGGGAAGCTCAGGTTCTAATTAATACAAACCTGAGCATTCATATTGAAGTCCTTTTTCTCCACTCCCTCCCCTAGTTTCAGAAAATTTCCAGGTGTATGTCAATTCTTATTCCCAACACTCAAAGGGTAGATTGTATAATCTAATCTAAATCGACACTTATCCCATTTGGGCAACCAGTGGGTTGAAATTTGGCTCCCAATCCTTGATGTAGAATCCTTTACCTCCCATAATGTGGGGGCCATTATTGAGGACCCATTGCTTGTCCTGGCCCGTTTGACAGATGACTAAAAAGAAAGCATTCGACAAAGTTTTAAGTTCCACCTTGAAGGCCCACCAATCTTCACACCACTTTTTCACCTTTGTTACATATGTCCATTCTCTAGCCCGTTTTATAAAAAATCCATTTTCTTTCAACCATGAAATTGATACATTCCAACACTAAGATAATACACTTACTGAAATCTTTCCTAAATTCTGTGGTGCTCCCACCTCCATCTTAAGTACTTTCTAGGTATTTTCCTTTCTACCTCCCTCATTGTTTTGCTGTTCTTTTGGTCTCCATATCTTTTTTGCCACAATATTCCATGTCGAGTCCCCCTTGTCTCGGAGCTTCAAGGTGCGATTGACATTATTGTGCCAATCTCTGTTGCTTTCCATCTTGTAAGGGGTGAATCTTCCCCTACGATGAGACTCAAATCTTGTCCCCCTATTTTCTTGCATGAGGTCTAGAACTCGAGCCCTCCTCAGAGGAATCCATGAGGCTATCCACTGATGTGGGCGATACCTCATCCCATCTCGATCTCCCCATGTCCACTGTTCTGGTTTCCTTCTTGCTCCTTCCCTCCAACGACTCCTTCCCCTCATCGTCTCCTTAAGTCTATGGAATTGTTGCCCTCGTACACAATCATCCACTGAAACCTTTCGTTATGTCCATACATGTTATTGTGAATATATTATTAGCTTTTGTGAGGGACTGTACAAGTGTAATGGGTAAGCATGACTGGACGAGAAGAATGAAGTCCATGCAGAAGAACATAATATGGACTGCTTGGTTGGGCATTTGGGTTGCTACTTTACACGTATTGATTTATGAAGATCACCACTTGACAAACAAATGCATTTATAAGATCATAAACAAGTGGAGAATCCCATCATGGTGGGCTCGTGCACAAGTAGAGGGAAACATGCAAACTTAGTCATGGTGGATCTGTTGAGTCGATGGGGCACTCCTTTCCAAAACCCTTTTATTAATTTTGCTTTAAATATTGTTCAATAATATAACTCTTTGAATCCTTTAAAAATGCATTAGGTTGAGGACAAGATCATTTTAATTCACTCGAGGTCAAAGTCAAGGCCTGTTTATATTTTAGAAGAGTCGAGTTGTTAAATTAAATTGCCTTGTCTGCGATTTATATTATTTTTTAAATTTTTATGCAATATGTTATGTTAAATTAAATTGCCTTGTTAGAGAGAGAGAGAGAGAGAGAGAGAGAGAGAGAGAGAGAGAGAGAGAGCTTTTGTGTGTGTGAATGAGAGAGGGATATGCATATGAGATAGAGAGGGAAGGAGAGAAATAGGGAGATGATAGAGGTGAAGCGTGTATGCGTGTATAATTATAATTTGAAGCTATCACTTCTCAATTAAAGCCTTTGTTGAACAAACAACATCATCTTCTATTTAACAACCTACTATTTGATCTCATGTACTTCATTAATGTATGAAAAAAAAAAAAAAACCAAAATTTTCCCCGACTAACCTTGGACACCTCTTCAGCTTACCCATCACAAACATAAGTACGATTGCTAGTTTCTATTCGACCTTACACACTGCTTCGACATACTCGTTGCACAATAAAGTGCAATTGCTAATTTGCCCGTACGATTTGAAGTTAAAACCATATCAGCAAACAATTTGGATCTTCTAAACACGCCATAGACTTGAAATATGAGCGTTCGCAAAAACCAAGTTTAAATCACGAAGCCGCGAATATACATTTTAAAAAGCGATGCGATAACTCGGGAGGATTGGAGACCAGCAGAACGGAACAAGGTAAGCTATGAATCCTCATACCCTCGCAATGCTCAGCTCAACTTCTAATTTAAATTCGAATCAGAGCCATTCGGCAGCACCTGTAAATACAAATCAGAACTATTCACAAGCATCTGGAAATAATCAGTATGTTAAAAACCCCAACCCTAATGCGAATCTCCCGCCATTTAGCCCAAGGCCGTACTTTAACAATAACGGCAATTCAATTATTCTTCCAGTACCATTTTCTGGAAATACTTCAGTGCATTCAGATTTTGCCTCCTCCAGCGGTTCGTTTTCATTCACCTTCCAAAATATCCCAAGCTCTCAAAACCAAAATAACCTAAATAGCCAAAGCACAAATGACACAGATAACCAAACCTTACAATACTCATGTACTCGAAATCAAAATAACCCAATTAGCCAAAACCTAAATAACCCAAATGCTCAAACCCTAAACTATCCAAATACTCGATACCCAAATAACTTAGATATCCAAAATAATGACAACCCAAATTCCCTAATTTTACATACCCTGAATATGGAGGAGACTATTAAGGTTTTCAAAGACTTAATCTCACACGCAGAATCAACCTTTAAGCAAATAACCAATCTGGTGAAGCTGAATAGTCCATCTGATTGGAGTCGGCAACTTTCAGTATGCCCATTTGATTGCTGTCATCAAATGCCGCCAGAACACCTTTTTCGGCATTCACTTTCCTGCCCCGCATCTCCTGGAATGGTGGACGTGGAGATTCTGTCCAGACTGAGGTATCCTAAAACCCTAAAATGGGAGAAGGATTTTATTCAACTTGAAACTCCATTGTTCAGTGACATGCCTAGCTGTAATTCAGATCTCCTCATTTCCATAGAAGAGGAGGAGGGCTTCTCGGATAGTGATTTTTTCTACAAGGATGCCCCGGGTGTGGTAAATTCATTTCAGAGGGAGATTAGAAAAAGTTTTGTGTTGCCCAGGATTTTATCCAAGGAATGCGTAGAAGATGAAAATAAAAATGGCAATGTTTCACTCTCAGTTGTATGTGACATGAATGGTGTGGTACTCCTTCCTTCTGAATATTGGGCTTTAAGGAGGGAAGTGGAAGGATGGACAGATTTCCCTTCGAGATACTCTTTCATAGCACTTGAGGCTGCAATGGGATTAGGGAGGTTTAATGAGTCTGAGATTGTTATGTGGGTACTTCTAAATTCTCCTACTTATGGTATCATAATTGATTTGCCGATGGCCCAGCATATAGTCCTGCTTTTGAAGCTTTGCCTAAGAGCCATTTTGCGAGAAACAAATGGGATTTACCAGAGAGAGAAAGAGAGGAAAACTTTCTCCGGTGAAAATAAGTGGGATATGGACAAATTGATTGATACCATCAACACAGAATCGATCTGGAAAACAGATTATTTTGACTGCCCTGCTCTGCTTGAAAGCGCAGCATGGCTGGCTTCTCAGATGTCTATTTTATATGGTCAGGCATGTGGCAAAGGTTTGGTAATTGGCATGCTCCGGCATTCTTTTCTCTGTGCGGGTAATGCAGTCTCATGCCTTACTGTCAATAATGAGCAAGGAATTAGTAAATTGCTAGAAAATACATCAGAAGTCTTGAGCACTGTAGGTGAATCTGATGCAAAAGTAAATGCAATCGCTGGTGCAGATGGGGATGGAAAAATTTATTCAAGTATAGAAAAGGATCCATTTAAGTTTAGTTGTGACATGAGCTCAGAGGTTGGACATAGCGATAAGTTTGAACAAAAGGATGCACTGATTTTGGAGAGCAGGGTGTTTGTGTCTCAGGTTGCTGCAGCAGTTTCTGCCTTGCAGGAACGCTTTTTTCTGGAGGAAAGAATCAGAGGACTGAGGCATACAAGAAGACTTTCAAAGTTTCAGCTGTAAGTATTTTCTTGTTTACACGCCCACCCACAATGCACCTCTATAAACTTTCAAACAGAGATAAGTATATACATTTTGTCTGGTCTAGTGGCTTGTGAAATTAAAACATCGTCTTTTCTCATGAAATAGCAACTTGCATTTTAATATAATAAACTGTTGTGAATAATGCAAGCTTATATGGGTATAAAAGCCCTATGTGGACACAGAACTCAGATGTCCTCTACTTTGATTACAGGGTTCTTAGGTTGGGCAGTTGCATTATTTTGATTTGCTTCTGCTAATGTGCACAATGGCTTTAATAGCCTGTATGGTTAGATTTTCAATTGTGCTGGAGTAGGATTTGTCACAACTCATGAGCTCCTAAACGTTGCCTTATATATGAATATTAAAATGGACTATTGATCCTAATTTGTAGGAGACTCTGGAGTGTTATTTGTTTGCTTGAAGTATAGGTGTATATTTAATTAATTTTTTAAATTATATATAGTTTTCTAGTCTTTATTAAGTACAAACTAGCTGTTTATCATGTCACTTTTTCCTTCCTGGAGGGTTTGGGGCAAAATAGTATCTAATTCCAAGCATTGTGCCACTTATTGTGATATATCAATTCAAGTCGGTTAGGGGTATGTTTCTCTATATTTGACAATCATAGCACAGAATTGGTAACATTTTTGAATTTTTCCTAATTTAGAGTTAGACTATATGGTGTGAATTGGAGTTGATGAGATGCAGTTTAACCTCTAGGAGACTCTATTCTCTGTGCTACCTTCTTTAAATGGCTATGGTGACTTGGCAGATTAGCTGAACATGACAATGCTGTAAAGAAGGCAGTCACTGAGCGAGAAAAGTGCTTGGATTATAAACCCATACTTGAGTATGATGGCCTTGTTTGGCAGCGTTCTTTTAATCAGGTAAGTCTTGGTTTGTAACTAACTTCTGGTTAGTTCACTTGACTGTTTTTTTAATCTGCCCATATTGCATTGTAGAGTTCACTCTATTTTAAACAATTTTACTGGCAAATAGATAGGATCCTTTGTTGCTTCCAAGTATTTCTATGGGAATCAAACCCTGAACTGTTTTTAAGAGACAAACTATTGTAGCCTGCCAGGTTAAAGCTTTGCTTAGTCAAATGTATGGTAGTTTGTAAGATAAAATAACATTTTAGAGGATGTCCATGGGAATTTGTTTCATTGTTCAACTGATTTTTTTTAATCATTGGTCAACCGATTTTTTTTTATTTGAGTTTGAAATTTCTCTTTGACTGGCTTATTATATTAGTTTGTGATATTCCTAGTGTACAAAACACATTAAAAAAACTAAACCCTGAATATTTGAACTGCAGCCTTTCTGATGGCCGCCTGTCTTTTTGTACTTGTGGTTGTTACTTCAAAATTTGTAAAGTAACACCTCTGCATTGTGTATTGATTGAGAAATAGCACTTCATTCTATTTAACTTGATAACATCTTTTACCTTCTTTGTTTTCCAAATGGCTATAAAAGTGTGCTTGGTTATATAGTACCTGGACCATATTTGTATGTATGATAATCTTGTCGTGCTTGACTTATTGTTTATTTGAAGTTTACTGTTTTATTGCTAGAAATGTTTTGGTATTTTGCACATGTTGCATTCCATAAATTTAACGCAATTGACTCCGAAATTTTGCAAGATGCAAGTGCCTTGTCAAAACTTATATAATTCAACTTTATGTAGGTTTACTTTCTTTGTTGAGTACAGCTTGTATTGAATATGTACTGAACTCATTGTCTGCATGTGTAGAACTCCAACAAGCATAAAACCATGGAAGAATTATTAGCTGAGAAACGAGATTATAGGCGCCGACGAATGTCATATCGTGGAAAAAAGGTCAAACGAACTCCATCACAGGTAGAGGATTTTTCTTTGAGATATATTAAATTTTTTTTGGCACGTTTAGTGAGGACCTCTGACGATTTTCCTAGTCTTTCTATCTTTGGTTGTTTGGGTTGCATCTAAAGTATTTAAGTTGCTCTGGAATTTGATTCTTTTAACTGATTTGCCTTCAATTTGATGAAATGTGCTTGAAGTAAAGTCATTGTCTCCTTTTTTGCTACAGTACATTTTTGAATGTTCTCAAGATAAGTGAGTCAATGACATTTTTAATTTAAAAGTTTTTTCTCTTAAAGGTGCTACATGATATAATTGAGGGCCACATGGAAGAAATTGAGCTGGCAGGAGGCATTGGTTGTTTTGCAAAGGGAGCATCTGAAACACCACAAATTGCAACAGAGTCCATTCCTTCAGATGGGGTGGCTGGGAGTAAGCAGCAGTTTGGAAGTACTGATTCCTTCCTTTCTAACAAGGGTGATGGACTATCTTTCAGAAGCAATTCTGGTAAGATGGATCTGGATTTTGAGAGTACGAGATTTGGCAAGTCCAGAAGTGCTCATATGCCTTCACATAGTTATTATGACGATCATAACAAAATGGATAAGCACGAGCATCAGACAAGGAATGATTATGCTCAAGATGATGACATTGGGAAACATTATCATGACGACATGCTCCATGATGATGATGTTTCCCATTATTCTGGCTCTACTTTGGATAAAAGATTGGTACAGGGTTATGAAACTAGATATGACAGCAGATCACATGATAGGAAGCCAGATTCCTTTCTTTCTAACAAAAGTGATAGATTATCTTTCAGAAACAATTCTGATAACACGGATTCAGATCTGGACAAAAGATCTGTACAGGGGTATGAAATTAGATATGACAGCAGATCACATGACACGAAGCACAAATCTGACTTTTCTAACAAGAGAGATAGATTATCTTTCAAAAGCAATTCTGATAGGACGGATCCAGAGAGGATAGGATTTAACAAATCCAGAAGTTCTCATATGCCTTCACATAGTTCTTCTGATGATTGTAACAAAATGGATAAGCATGAGCATCATATGAGGAATGTTCATGCTCAGAATGATAACAATGACAAACATCACAGCGCCAACTTGTTCCATGATGAAGACGTTTACCATTATTCTCAATCTGCTTTGGATAAAAGACTCTTAGAGGGGTGTGAAACTAGATACGACAGTAGATCACATGACAGGAAGCCTGACATTCATTTACACAAAGAAAGGAATTCTAGGAGATCTCATCACAGAAGTGAAAGCAGGCACCTAAGTGAAAGCAGGAACAGAAATGAAAGCAGGCAAAGAAGCAGGTCGCAAGAAAGAAAACAGAGGGGTGTGGATGGCAAGTATGAGAAAAACAGTTCAACTGATAGGCATTAAACTGCTTATCATTATGGTTCACACGAGAGTGCTCATAGAAGCTAAGAACAAAACCCAGGAACCAAAATTGAGAGATGAAAGATAATCAGGAACAGTATGAGTTCTCAAGATGGCATGGTAAATGGCAGAAGTAAAACAACTACTTAGTTTTGAGAACAAGACAGGCTTGAAGAATCTTGAAATAAAATTTAAGTTGACACCACGACAAAGGATCATTTCTTTGTCATGCTTGGTATGTTTTTCTACTGATGGCATTTAGAAAATTATTTCTATCAGTCATGTGCATTCTATCTGTCATTTGCTCATTTTATGTAACCGAATTGTGCAGTCACGAGCTGTCCTTTTGAGGCTTCAAGGTTTTTGACTGCATCTGTATCCTTATATGTATCCTTCAATTTCCTGTCTATAAAAGTTGTCTTGTTGAACCTTTTCAATGTATTCAAATTCAGTTTAATTTTTTCCCTTTTTGATGGGTGTGTTTGCTTTGAGCTCTTAATCATTATAATTTATAACTTGAACCTTTTCAATGTATTCAAATTCAGTTTAATTTTTTCCCTTTTTGATGGATGTGTTTGCTTTGAGGCTCTTAATCATTATAATTTATAACTTGTAATGCCTTGCGAAAATTCTTAAGTTTAGTTGTTAGGTATCTTCTTGTGTTGCTAATTAGTTTGGACCATATTTATCGGTCCTTTACAATTGTTGCTAGGTACCATTTGTCTGAACTCATGTTAGTTCATGGTGGTCGATGCTAACCCTTAGTAGATTGTTTTTTAACTTCCCAGTTGTGAATCTGAATACTGATAAAATTTTCCTTGGCATAAGACTATTATAGCCATAATATAAAATAATAATTGACTATAATGGTTTGAAATTCCTGTTAGTAAAGTTCCCTCATCTGAAGTTTTCATTACCATTTGCATGCATTTCAGGCTAGTTCTATGGCAGAAGTATTTAGGTTTTCATATATTAATATTAGAGCAATTTCTGATTCTTTTCAGCATATTTTTCTGCAAGTATGAGGCAACAAGGGAGAAAGCCTAGAAAATTATCTCTCTTGTACTCCCAGAAGTTTTACATGTGATTAGGGGCCTGGGAACCTCAAATTGGGATTTCAATGAAGGTCAATAGTTTCTCTCGATAAAAGGGCAGTCCAAGACCTTTGTGATGGGTTTATTGAGGCAAGCAGTCAGAGAGTTATACTACAATTCCATAGCCAAGTGCACTGTGATATTCCAGATTTTGCTTGTAGTTTGGTTGCAAATTGCTTTAAAGGGGATTTCTTATTGAAGTGACCCTTGTCAATTTTTTCTAACATTAAAGGGCAATCAAATTGTGCCATCTCAATAGACTAGTTGCCTCACCCCTCGACCCTGTGCCTGCGTAGACCCATGTTTGCACTTATACCCTGAGATTCAACCCCCATGGATTAACCCTCATTGTCACTAGTATTGTGAGAACTCCCAATGACATTGCAAGAAATAAATTTTCTGGGTTGTATTCTTGTAGACACCCTAAATTGGTCAACCAAAATCAACATGGTCAACCAGAGTCAAAGGGGTCAAATAAAGTCAACATCATGGATTAATTAACAAAGCAATTAATTAATTAAATTTAAGCCAAAAGGGATTAATTAAACTATGTAATTGATTAAATCAATTAGTTATATAGTTCAATTAAATAAATCAAATGCAACCCATCAAATCCCTTACATGGCTAATTTAATTAAATTGATTGAATTAATTAAATCCTAATTACTTTCAACAAAGGGGACAAGGAATCAAATAGCCAATGAGAAGAAAGGATTGAGAGCACAAGGATCATTCTAAACTTTGCTATCCTCACCACTCATTTAGGCTTTGCTATCCTCACCACTCCTTTTGTCATATTGTCCCCTATTTGAAACCCATCACTCAACCTTAACCTCAACCCTACTTTGATCGTGGTTAATCAAACTCACCCCCCTACCCTTGGGAATTCCTATAAATAGAAGACATTTCTTATTGTAAACTCACTAATTCACATTTAGAGTAAGAATTCACATTTAATTGCATATTGAATTGGGCATTTAGCATTAAAGCATTCTTGAGTAATATCATCATAATGGCAAATTCATCCGTGTTTAAATAGATTTTGAGCATAGCATAGGGCAATTCATCTTAATTTGCATACATTTGCATCTTAGATCCATCTTTTTCATCATTCTTAAGCATAATTCTCGTTCTAGGGGTTGTCACTTTAGGTTGCTTTGCAGTTGAGAGCATTCGTTTAGTCCTAGCTAGAGATCCATGAGACACTCTTAATTTGCTTTCATTTTCAAAATTGATTAACCTAGTTAGATCTTTAAAATTTGATTGAAAAGTATGTTAAACTAATGTTTCATGCAGGTTTGTGAATTGTAGGTTTACGGACTACAATTCTAAATCATAGATAATGTGTAATGTCCCCAATGTTTTTTAAAGTGACATTAAATAAATAGATTAATTAAGTTGTCCAAAAATAAATATTTTTTTTAAAGGATAACATAATGTTATTTAATTTAGCTAAAAAAAATAAAATTTAATATGATAGTATTTAATTGTCACTTTATTTAAAGATCGGCCTATCTTCTAGAAGGCTGATGGGTTTAAGGTCGAATTGAACATGTTTAGGTTATTGGATTTTTAAGAGGAAGCTTGTCTTCAAAACTACCAGGATGACAACCCTTGGTGATTTGGTCAATTGGACAAAAAACCAACTTGACTCTTGAGGTGGATTTGGAACGGAATTCACATTTGGGCTTCAATTGTTTTAAGATAAGTGATAGTTTTGAAGGTATATTGAACAAGATTATTTGTTGAAAATTATACGGTTCAGTTTGGTGAGGGTATTCAGAGATTAAATGATATCGTCTATTGATTTGGGCAATTTATCATTATGTACATGTTGTGGAATTTAGTCAAATCATGGGGGTTTGTAAATTAGGGGAGGCATCAAATTGTTCATATTGCCCGACTATTAATGGCTTAATATCCTCTGAGGTATGAATAAGCCAAATCATGGAATTGAAGTTGGCGTGGACAATTTCGAATAGGTCAAGGCATATAATGATAAGCTGGTTGATTATATTCAATTCTTATGCGTTGAACATTCCATGTATAGGTGATTGCATTTCCAAATAATAATTGAGGAGGTCGATTTCATAATGTAGGGCACATCAATTCTATATGGCTGATGACAGTGTGTGAAGTCCTGGTGTGAAGTGTAGGAAGTATTTATTCTGGGGATATTTTTAATAATCTATCAAAAGGTTAGATTGAGGGTGTGATTATTGAAGGTGAATGGCTTCATTTCTCAGCATGGGCTCCTATTGAATCGCAAGTCTTCTTTGGCATGGGTTCCCTTGCTGGGTCAGGAGTCTTTGTGGCACAAAAATCTTCTGTAGTGGTGCCTATTGAAGCATTTGTAACTGCAAACCAGAGTTATAAACATAGCAGCGGATTATATTACTGTGATAAAAATTCATTATCAGATTGAGCAAGGTGTTGCCCCATTTTTTTTCACTCCTAGGCAAAATGGTCTGAGTCGGGTTTTTTCGTCCTTAAAAAATTCTTTGTTCTAGTTCATATTGTTCAGTTTGTTGTAATTTAAGTGCAGTTTTGGAACTACTGTCAGAGTCCGGTCTTGCCATTGAAACTGTCTTTCTTCCGTAGTCTTCTCGCTTCATCCTTTCTTTGGTCATGTCACACACTATGTTCGAGCCCAAGTCAAAGTTTGTTGAGTCTATGTCTTTGATGCTTTATAATCGAGCTTCAAAGCTCGTGGTTGTTGCTGGAAGTGTTGTTGGGATCCGACAGTGGAGATGGAACCAGCAAAGACATGAGGAAGATTGAAGTTAAGCACAAAGTGAACTAAGTGGAAGGAGAACCTTCTTCTAGAACAAGAGCCAAGTGGAACTTTAAAACACAAAGGAAAAGTGATTTATGTCAAGTTCCAAAATATCCTTCGGAGTCTGATGACGAAGCAGGAACTCCCCAATACAGAGAAAGGGAACAAGCTTGAAAAGTAAAGTGATGGAAATAAAGAAGGCGAAAATAAGATTGAGTTCCGGAACTATCATCGGAACTTGATCAAGGGATGGGAACAAGTCAGCCTAATGTAGATAAATGCATGTTTGAGAAGCGGAAGCATATATTCGTTCCAAAAGTATCATCGAAAAGTGAAACCTAAGGCAAGTGACCGTTATCCAAGCCATGGGAAGATATGGTGACTCAAAAAGAAGAGAAAGTTGGGGCTCATGGTAGTTTAAGAATGATCATCGGTGCCGTAAGCTAGGAGCAGAACTCGAAGTTGAAGGGAGCGTGAACCGAAAATCATGGGATCAGTGGGAAGTTCCATCTCGTATGTTCATTCTCGACATTTTTGAAAAAGGCGGTTGTTTTCAATTCTGGAAAGCCGACGCATCCCAATGTTCAAAAGGTAAACGGAGCATTTAATTCTTGAAAAGACTAGCATTAATGATGCCACTAAATGCAATTAAATAGAAATTTAATGAGTTTTGGACTTGGATTTTAATCATTATGCTGCTATTAAGTTGAAGAAAATGGTGAAAGCTAGGGCATTGGAGAATTCCGTTCATAGTTAAAGGTGTCCAAAATTCAATAAGTTAATCAATTTCTCGCCACTGCTCCTATTGAATTTCAGTTGAACCTAGAACTGTAAAACTATTATCTTTTCAAAATTTTAAAACAATCAATGATGTTCAAGCATCCTGGTTATGATCATCAGAACAAGCTTGAATGTTCTTTGAGTGAAATTGGGTATACGAAGTTGGGGCAAGTAAATTTGAGAGAATTTTGGGACAGAATAAAGCAAACCAATAAGCATCCAATCGTTATTGCAGTTTAATGTGTAGACTTGATTACGGAGTGCATAAATTGTTATGACACCAACACGAGGGAAATCAAGACACTGGACGAGAGAGTCTCGTTACCCTCGATAGGAATACTATACAAAGTTTGTTTAAGTTACCAGCGAGGGCTGAATATGCACAATGGGATTTCACTTCTTCTCAAGCGGAGTTTAGCTTGAAAAGGGCAGTGAATAGAGTAGAGATTGCCAAGAACTAGTTCCATCCACTGACGATAGGCCAGTTGAAATTGCCCAAAACTATTATCCACACATCTGTTAAGGGTGAAATTTATGATATAATTGTATTATCACACAGATTGAGGGGAGATGGTGATGCAATTACCCTAGATGAGTGGATGCTCTATTTTGTTCAAGTGATATGTGTTGAGTCAGGCTATATAGACTGGGCAGGGATTATTAGTGATTGGATTTGCCAACTAATTAATCAATTGCCATTGAACAAATTTTTCTATGTCATCATATTTGGTGCATGCCCTAGCATTCACACAATATTGGCCCAATTTAGAGCACGTGCAAGAATTCAATGAGAACATTCAGATTTATGATTTTTATCTAAGCCTACAATTGCATAATAGCTATGTAAACTTCCGCAGGGTGAATGACATTTTCACCATGAAATTGGTGCGGGAACTGCAAGGATACTTTGAAAAAAGAATTTCCTTTGAGGCTACAACATTGATTTAGAGCTATGTTAGTTATTTCATCTAGTTCCCTACATTCACTTATATAAGAGTGGGTGCATTTGACGACTTCCCATGAAAGCTTCCCCATTACGCGAATGACAAAATCATTATGGTAGAACTGTGCAGGCAAATTTGTGAAGCCAATAAAAGGTGTGCAAAAAGGCACAAGACAAGTATCTCATTCCCTATTTCATTAGGTGTGTACACATGTTCTTCCTCCTCTAATGCAATAAATGTTACGAAGGCAACAAATAAGTATGTCATGGAGACATACAATGTTATCAAAGGGCATTTTGATCCAAGTAATTTTGTTAAGGACAATCTACAATTGGGGCCTTCCTATCACCATATCTCTTCCATAGAAGCTTTTGGCGGAATTGCGCTAAAAATTTCGAGGTGAGAAGGAGATCATGGTCTAGACTGAGCATTGACCAAATCATGGCATACCATCTCCAATTTGATGTTCAAGGAATTACGGAGGATGGTTTTGATGTAGTAGACCCTCAATATATGCAAGAGTACAAGGTACCCCATTGGAACCCATCAATTGGTATGCACTAGAATTAGATGACTTAGATGTTCGAACAACCCCTGTTTTAAAGAGAACTCAAAAATGGTTACTAAAATGAGAGGGGAAGGAAGTGATACTACTCCATCAAGCACTCTCGAGGCCCCAGCCCAGAGCTTAGCACCCCCATCTACTCAGAGTGCTTCCGCCCCAAATATACCAGTAATAGATTTATCTAGAGCTTCCGGAGGGGCTGATGGACAACCTCCAGAGAAAAACTCAGAGATTCCCCCCACTTGTGGAGCAAGGTCCTTACCAAATATAGATCTCACAACAGATGACACGGCTCCAGAGAAAACAGATCAAGGAGACCAAAGCGGGCAGGAGAAAACAGAATCCACCCAGCAAGGTGAAGACAAAGGGAAGGCTCCAACTCGAGAAACACAACAGCTTGTTACAAAATTGGGTAAAGCACTGAAGTTCCCTTTCTCTACCCAGGTCCCTAGTTCTGATACCCTCCTGTTAAGAGGGTCCTCACTTTCTCGCCTGATTCTTTAAAGAATGCTTCCCAAGTCCTAGCTACTCGTACTTGGTTGCAGGAGAGTTTAGACAGAGAGAAAAAGAGAAAAGGAGAAATGTCCTCCCAAAGGTGCTATCTCGCAGATGCTACAGAACATCCCTGTTCTGAATACAAAGAAGTTGAAAACTACTTCTTGTCTTGTAGAAGATGAGCAAACAGGGCATGTTTTCCTGGAAGCGGCCCATCCTACTGCAGACAAAGAGCTGCGCTGCCACCCCCTATGATTACCATATTACAAGGATTGATACAGGGAATCCTGAGTTTGAGAAGGATGTGGGCATTTGGCAGTTTTCCAACCACTTGATGCATAAGAGGATTGAAAATACCAATTGGACAAGGATCAGTTGAAAACTTGAAAGCAATGGTCCAACTGTTATCAGAAAGCCTTAAGTTGCTGCTAGCACCTCTCTCTTCTCAAATAGCCAGTTCTTTGGATGGCATTCTAAACCCTACCATAGACAGTAATAAAGAAGAGATCTCTCAACTGCAGATAGATAGTTAATTTGGTCAATTAACTAGAGAATGGATTGCAGATTTAAAGGTACGGGGTCTACCTTTCATTGATAGGCTAAGCGAGTCTTACGATGCTCTAGTGCTGGCAAGGAATGCTGTAACCTCAGAGATCAGGGTGGCCAAGATGGAAGAAGCTACACACAAACAAAACATGAAGCATATCAAAGAGGTAATGAACATGAAAGCTACTATAGTCGTGAACCTCGGTATCTTACAGTCACCCAGTCAACCTTTGCAGAAGTGAATGTTTTTAGCACGGGTTACAAATGTGAATGTGTTTTGAAGAGTGTGAGCAATTTGAAGAAACTCTTAAGAGAGGCCAAAGAAACGATAGATCAAATAATTGGATATTTCAAGGATATTGGTTGTGAATTGCATAGGATAGATAACTCTGGGATATTTACCGCTGATGAATTGAAGAACCAATATCAACAAAATATTGATACCATTACTACTCCTCAAGCTTTCTGCAGAGAAGAATGCAGGAAACTTGCTAATATTGATGCTATCCTCAAGTAGTGCGGAAATCATCATCAGGCATTCATCGCAAAGGCCAAAGAAATCAGGGAGCAAACGTCTTATTGAACCATTCAGAACACCAACGTTTCAGTTCCAGAACATAATGATATAGTGACAGTTGTCAATGCATTGCATGCATATAAAGAGAAGCAGGCAGCCTAGAAGACACCTATGAAAGGAGGCTAAGAAAAAGCCCCATGACATTTGTCCATTATATGCTACTTTTAGTTTTCTGTTTTATGCTCATTTGGCAAGTGTCCAAAAAAACTTTAATTAATGACACTTTAAAAGAAACTCTTGACAATAGTTTTTGTAATAGTTTCTAGTGAAGAAGTTGAATAGACGATTTATATGGAAATGAATTATAATGCAAGGATTGGCAGTTTTAATTCTCAAATCTCCCCTTTTACTTTGATAACTGAGTGCGACGTAGATTTGGTAAATGGCTGTTGTTCATTTAAATCTCTTTTCTTTAATTTAATGGCAATGGATGAATAGATGGTATGGGTAGATGATTCATGAATACTAAACTTTGTTTCTGTGTTGATGTTTCGAGGTGTTCTTTGCAACATTATCTGCTGATTGTCTATTCTTTTCTTTGCTATTGTTGGAGGAATATCTTATAATCTGAAAATTATCATCACGCTTCCATTTGTGTGGTAATTTAAGCCAGTTGATTATTGTTCTGTGCACATAGATTTTATTCAATTTTATGCTTGTCATTTGTGGATACCTCATAGTGATGAGTATTCGCTCACACCTTTCCTGCTTTCTGGTGAAAAGCATACCCCTATTTTAGTAAAAAATATAGAATTCATTGCATATTTAAAAAGGGAGCTGTACCTTACAATTGAGAGAGGAACTACTAAGTTCGCTCAACTGTTGTGTAATAGAGAAGTTTCTAGGGCAAGTGTTAAGTTTTTAGGATAGCTGCAAATGTAATAACACTCTATGTTGTATGTATTTTCCAAATGCAACAATCTCTCTTTCATTTATATTGGGAATGAGGATAGGAGAGACATGTCCCTTCATGG